>CAUYQG010124006.1:56-37854 GCA_963574415.1 Tarsius wallacei | reverse complement strand
TCCAGTCCACTTTCAATGGGCAGCCTGGTTGGTTCCATGTTTTTGCTATTGTGAGTAATGCTGCAATAAATATGCATGTGCAGGTATCTTTTTTTTATAGAGTTTTGTGTTCCTCTGGGTCATATAGCAGGGTCTATTTTTAGATCATTTAGAAATTGCCACACTGTTTTCCACAGAGGTTGTACTAGTTTACATTCTCACCAACAGTGTAGAAGTGTTCCCTTTTCTCCACATTCTCTCCAACATCTGTTGTTTTTTGAGTTATTACTGATGACCATCCTGACTGGAGTTAGATGGTATATCAATATGATTTAATTTGCATTGCTTTGATGATTAGTGAGGCTGAGCATTTTTATCTGTTGATTGCTTGTATGTCTTCTTCTGAGAAGTATCTATTCATATCTTTTGCCCATTTTTTATTAGGGTTGTTTGTTGTTTTCCTTTTGGCATGTTTGAGTTCCTTGTAGATCGTGGATGTTAGGCCTTTGTCAGATTTACAGTTGGCAAATATTTTTTCTCATTCTGTGGACTATATCCCCACTCAGAATCCTTAATTCTCCTCTTTTTGTTGTTGAAATTGATGAGCTGATCTTAAAATTCATATGGAAATGTAAGGATTCCAAAATAACTAAAACAGTCTTGCAAAAGAACAAAGTGGGAGAACTCCCACTTGCCAATATAAAACTTACTACAAAGTCACGGTAATCAAGAGGGTGATACTGACATAGGATAGATTTATAGATAAATTGAATGTATTGAGAGCCCAGAAATAAACCATAGAGTCATGGTTAATTGATTATCAAAAAAAGAATCAAGCACTTTGATGGGAAAGTAATAGTCTTTTCAGAATATAGTGCTAAAACTCTGAATATTCACAGACGAAAGGATGAAGTTACAGCCCTACCTCACACCATACACAAAAATTAACTGAAAATGGATCAAAGACTAAATGTAAGAGCTAAATTATCAAACTTTAAGAAAAAATATAGCAGTAAATCTTTATGACCTTGGATTTAGAAAGGGATTATTAGATATGACACCAAAAGCACAAGTAACACAAGAAAAGTCAAAGTGAACTTCATCAAAATTAAAATATTTTGTGCAGCAGTAGCAGGATACTGTCAGGGTGAGGAGTAGGGACACAACATCATTAAGGGCACCTGATCTCAAACCAGGCAAAGTGGGGACCAAAGGGAGGCCCAAACTTTACCTGTACAATAACCACTTGTACACCTAATCCTGAATTGTACCCCACATTTTAAAAATAAAATAAAATAAAAATATTTTGTGCTTCCAAGTACATTATCAAGAAAGTAAAAAGACAACGCACAGAATGAGGGGGGAAAGCATGCAAATGACATATCTGATAAAAGAATTGTATATAGACTATGTAAATAACTCTTACAGCTCAATAAAAAAAGATAAATAACCCCAAATGTTTTACACCATTGGGATGGATATCATTAAAAAGTGAGGCAATAACAAATGTTGGCAAGGATGTAGAGAAATTGGAACCCTCATACTTTGTTCATGGGAATAGAAAAGGGTGCAGCTGCTTTGAAAAATAGTCTGACGGTTCCTCAAAGAGTTAAACATATATTTTGCCATTTGACTTAGTAATTCTACTCCTAAGAATATACCCAAGAGAGCTGAAAACATATGTCCACAAAAAAACTTGTATATGAGTGTTTATGGCAGCATTATTCATCATATCCAAAATATGGAAACGACTCTATCCTTCAATGGGTGGATAAACAAAATATGGTTATATCCATACAATGAAGTATTGTCTGACCATAAAAAGGAATGAAGTATTGATGTATGTTACAACATGGATGAAACTTGAAAATATGCTAAGTGAGAGAAGCCCCTCTGTCAAAAAGGCCATATATTGTATGATTCCATTTATATGAAATGTTTAGAATAGGCAAATCCAAGGAGACAGAAAGCTGATTCGTGGTTGCCAGGGGTTGGAGAGACAAGGGGTTGGGGACTGACCATTAATGAGTGCAGAGTTTCTTTTTGAAGATGATAAAAATGTCCTGGAATTACATAGTGGCAATAGTTGCATAACTTTGTGAATGTACAGTGAATTTTACAATTTAAAAGGGTGAATTGTACGGTATATGAGTTATAATTCAATAACATTTAAAAAAAGAAAAACATACCTCTTTGGTAATTCTGTGTGCCTTATGACAATCCTTGACTGTATAAGTAAGGGGTATGGAAAAGCAGGTAGTTTCTCTAAACTATTTATGTATGTCAGTTTCTACTGAGACAAGCACATTCTAACAAGTGCCTTGTAAAATGTTTTGGAGGAGGGAGGGATTACAAAAGGACAAAAGGAAATTTTTCAGGGTTATGGATATGTTCATTGTTTTGATTGTTGTGATGGTTTCATGGCTATATATTTATATTAAAACTCATCATTTTTTAAACTTTAAATATTTGCAGTTTATTGTATATCAATTATACCTCAAGAAAGCTGTAATGAGGGAAAGAAGGGGAAAGCATCCACCATAGAAGAGACACTGAATGACAAAGTTGACAAAATTACTCAGACTATTGACATAAGCCAGCCTTCTTTGCTGGCCACTCCAGAATTGGCAAGAGGGGTGTCTTTATTCAGGCAGCTGGAATGAATTACTACAGACTGGGTGGCTTAAACAACAGAAATCTATTTCTTATAGCTATGGAAGCTGTAAAGTGCAATGTCAAGGTATGGCTGATTTGCTTCATTTTCTGGTTTGTAGATGGCAATCTCTGGTATCCTTACATGGTGGGAGGGGGGAGAGAGAGAGAGAGAGAAAGAGAGAGAGAGGAAGAGGGAGGGAGGGAGAGAGAGAGAGAGAGAGAGAGAGAGAGAGAGAGAGAGGAAAAGGGAGGGAGAGAGAGGGAGGGAGAGAGAGAGAGGGAGGGAGGGAGGGAGGGAGAGAGAGAGACCCCCTCCCAAAGACTCCATCTCCTAATACCATCATGTTAGGGGTTAAGCTTCAACATATGAATTCTGGGGCGACACTAACATTCTGTCTATAGCAACAGGAACTGAATAAGAGTGCCTCTTGGTATAGATGGAGGCTAATGAGGGCCCAATAGCATAGACTCCACTTCCCAAGGCCAATTTAGCTACTGCCACTTCCGATCGTCCAATTGCCAGCAACAGAGAGCAATGCTGAGATCCCAAAAAGACACTATTTCTGAAGAAGACCAACCAATTTCATGGTGACAGTTGTCTACATTGAGCCTCTTGCATGCCAAATGATTCATTCTTACAGGCACAGATTCTATTCTGGACATCAATTGGTCTTTCCTGCCCACAGAATACCAGCCCCATCACTATCTAGGGGTTTGCAGAATTCCCAATCCACAGACAAGGAATTCCATACAACACAGAAGTGACTAGGTACCCACTTCACAGCAAAGAAAGCACAGAGTGGACTCATGACCCTGGGGTCTAGTGATAGATACCATGCCATGCAGATGCAGTTGGCCTGGCAGAACAGAGAGTGGCTTATTGAAGGCACAGCTGATATAATGTCTCAGAGGACGTCCTCTGTGAGACTGTTGAAGACATAGACAAATAGCAAAACAAATACACAGCTAGTGGGAGAGTAAGTCACTTTACACAGCAATTTTTGGCAATATGTGATAAAGCTTATTGTCCAGCCATTTCACTTCCGTGTATATATCCTAGGAAAATTTTAGCTTGGTTACAGAATGAGACATGTAGAAGAATGTTTTGCAACAATAAAATACGGTAAATAACTTAAAGACCCACAAACAAGAGACTGGATAATAAAACATGAAATATTTATGCAGTGGAATACCAGAGAACAGTTCAAATGAATGAGTTAAAGCAAGGTAGATACATCTTAAAAACATAATATACAGGAAAAAGCAAGTTGCAGAGCAGAATCATATAATATTTGGTTTAAATTTGTAAACACTAAAAACAATGTTATATATCTCCCATGGATTTATACATTTATAGTAATTATGTAAAAGTATAGTACTTATGTAAAAACAGGTATAATCACTGAATTCAGACTAGTTCTTGCCTCTGGGAGGTAGGAAGATGTATTAGATCTGAGAAGCATACCCAGGAGCCTTCCACTGTGATCTAGAAAAAGAATGTAAAGCAAATATGGTAAAATGTTAGGATTTTCCAAAGCTGAGTGGTGGCAACAAGGGTGTTTGTTGTCACTGTGTATTCCATGTCACTGTTTGTTAATAAAGCAATATTTTCCACACTACAGGTCACTTTGCATTGTAGGTTTGTGAAATCAGTTTTGTAGGTCATAATAAGGCCTTAAAAAGAGAATATAATAGATAATATCAGAATATTTCAGTAAAAAGTTAGATATTTCGTTGAATAATTTTTTTCTTCAGAGTTTATTGTATTGCTATAAAAAAACATATTTCTTACTGAGAGTCGTAGGCAAAAATATTTAAAAGCTATTTATGTAGTATACGAAATGATTATCTGAACATGCTAATTAGATCCAACAAAATTCTTCTTGTGTCTTATTTTAAGCAATTTTAGTGTTATTTTTAAAATTATATTTTGGTACTTTGTTTCATAGTCAAGCCTATCTATAAACATGTAATCCATAGAAGAAATTGTAGTTTGAAAGACCTTTGCCGTATTCTTTAAAATATTTTAAAGGAAACATTATTTTAAGGTTTGAAATTTGCAAGTTAACTAGGATCTAGCTTATGTTGGGGGTGTAGTGATAAGATGCCTGATCCAAGTTTTATTTCTTAATAATATTACCCTTTCTCTAAAAGAATATGGCTCTATGAAAAAATGAAGTCAACTATTAATTGGACCATCATTTAGCTATATCATTTTCGTTATTTTTTTGTGTGGTGTTAACTATTTCTTTTTAACCAAAACATTTAAAAATGCCATCCTTGTAAATCTAAACCTTTAGTCTCATTCAACTCATGAGCACCTAGAGGTGTGGTGAGGAGGGTCACCCTGAGTGAGGAAATGGGATTTTATTTGGTCTCAGTGTGTCTTGATGAAAAGTGTCCTTACAATGAACTCCTACTTTCATGAGGTAGAGAGCGAGTCTTTCGTTCTTGGAACTTAAGGAGACATCACTTAGACAATAAGATACATTGCTTTGACTACAAATGTGTTACAAGAGCAAAAGGCTATAGTAGAAAGATCACTTGGAAGAAGAGTACTGCAAAGTCCAAAGTTTACAAGAGCTTCAGCCATGACGCTGTTGTATAAATGGAAAGATGGAAAAATGAGACCAGTGGAGCAAGGGCACACCCCCAATGAGAGGAAATGCACATTCAGACATTAAAGGGATAGTCGGGGATTCCTGGTCTCAAAGGTGGGCCCCTAGATGTGTCACAGTGTGAGACTAACCTTGGAATTAGACAATGATGGTCATACCAGGACAAGTAGACCTCTTGGGCCCTCATACAGAGAACAGAATTTAGCTACCTTGAAAACGAACAGGCATGGGGTTAAAATGGACAATCACAACTTAAAAGGAAAACTTTCAATATTTCTCCTTAAATCCACATCCCCAGAAAAGACCACTCTTTGCCATCATGAATATATAAAAAATGAGTTCAGATGCTCTTGAATACTCAACAAGTTTCCACCACCCTCTACCTCCCACTCACTCCTCTAAATAAGAAGGTATGCATAGATACATTGAACTTTTTATAGCTGTTGGAGAACTCCCAAGATGCTTTATTTTCTGACACATATGCTTTCAACCTATTAGGGAAACATTCTACTTGGAGGCAATGTTTCTTACACTTAAATCTATCAAATAATTTTTAATAAAACCTACAAAATATATAGCTAAATGTGCTTTTTATTAATTTAAAAGTAAGCTATCGATCTCATTTGGGATTGCATCATCAGAAATAAATTGAACACAAAGCCTGAGTTGCTATTTTTATCCAAGGGAAAAGGGACAGTCTCCCACACACTAGCCACACACAGCACCAGACCCAGTCCCATTAGAGGCACCCACTTTGGGTTCCACACTTAAGTCTCCCATTTAAAAAGTTTATTCTCACTTTGCAATCCTGGTAGCTTCGTGTTCTTTCATAGGAATGCCCCCAAATCACTGTGTGTGTGTGTGTGTTTTATTTATTGTACTATTAAATTTTATTTTATTATAGAGATGTGGGGTACAAGTGAGGATTAACTACATAAGTAGGCTGCATGAGGGTGAAGTTTGGGCTTTTAACTGGCCCTCACTCTCCCTGGTATAGAGCCAAGCACCCTTTGTGTTATTATGTACCTCTAACCCTTCCTCCTCCCTCCCTCCTCTAACAGTACCCAGCAACTGCTGATCCCTCCCTTGTGCTAATGTGATTAACGTTCAGGGCCCACTTATGAGTGAGAACATGCGGTATTCAGTTCTCTGTTTCTGTGATAGGTCACTAAGTATGATGGTCTCCAACTCCATTCAATTTGCTGCCAAGTCCATGATTTTGTTCTTCTTTATGGCTGTGTAATACTCCACCATGTTTATTTACCACATTTTCTTTAACCAGTGCACTTTCGCTGGACAGTAGGGTTGGTTCCATGTTTTTGCTATTGTGAATAGTGTGGCAAAAAATATGCATGTGCAGGTGTCTTTTTGGTACAATGATTTATGTTCCTCGGGGTATATTCCCAGGAAAGAGGTTGCTGGATTATATGGAAGGTCAATTTTTAGTTCTTTTAGGAATTGCCACACTGCTCCCCAAAGAGGTCGAACTAGCATGCACTCCCACCAACAGCATAGAAGTGTTCCCTTTTCTCTGCACCAGTGTCAGCATCTGTTGGTTTTTTGACTTATTAATGATGGCCATCCTTACTGAAGTTAGGAGATATTTCATTGTTGTTTTGATTTGCATTTCTCTGATGATTAGTGAGGCTGAACATATTTTCATGTGTCTGTTGGCTGGTTGTGTGTCTTCTTTTGAGAAGTGTCTGTTCATATCCTTTGCCCACTCTCTCTCTCTCTCTCACTCTTTTTTGTTGTTGTTGCCCAAGTTGGAGTGCAGTGGCACACTCATGGCCACTGCAGCCTCTACCTGCTGGGCTCAGGTGATCCTTTTACCTCAGCTTTCCTAGTAGCTGGAGCTACAGTCATGCGCCACCATTCTTTTTTATTTATTGTAGAGACGAGGTCTTGCTAAGTTGCCCAGGCTGGTCTCAAACCCCTGGACTCAGGCAATTCTCTCGCTTCTGCCTCCCAAAGTGCTGGGATTACAGGCGTGAGCCACCATGCCCGGCTTGCCCACTTTTTTTCCTTTCATTTCGTTTGAGTTCCCTGTAGATCCTGGATGTTAGGTCTTTGTCAGTTACATAATTTGCAAATATGTTTTCCCATTCTGTTGTCTCTTTCCTCTCTTGATGATTTCTTTTGCCGAGCAAAACTTTTCAGTTTCCAAATCAGTATTTTTAAAACTTCTCACTATGGACCATTTTAAACATTGACAAAAGTAGACAGACTGGTACCATGAACCCTCGTCACTCAGACTCAACAATCATCAGCTCCAGGTCCAGCTTGTTTCATTTATACCCTCACACACATTTTGAAGGCATTCCTGACGTTTTATCATTTTCAGACATAAATGTTTCCTAAAAACATTTTTAAAATTATTTTATTATGTATTTTAGAATTGTGGGGTACGAGTGAGGATTTGCTACATAAGTAGGCAGCATGCAGTTAAAGGTTGAGCTTCTAGCTGGCCCTCTCTCCCCTTGGCAGTGAACCAGGTACACTTTGTCCTACTGTCTTCCCCTGTCCTTCCTCCCTCCCTCACCTAGCAGTGTCCAGGATCTGCCAATCCCACCCTTGTACTAGTGTGACTAGTGCTCAGGGCCTGCTTATGAGTGACAACGTGCAGTATTCACTTCTTTGTTTCAGTGATAGTTCACTTAGTATAGTGGTCTCCAACTGCATCCAAGTTGCTGCAAAGGCCATGATTTTGTGCTTTCTTACATTTCAGGCATAAATATTTCAATATATAACCCTAAAAGACAAGGACTCTTAAATAAAATGCATTCATCGTTCCATCTTTGCCCCTCAATGTTAATAATAATGTCATACTATCACTAAAGATAGTAATTCAAACCAAGTCAGTTTGTGAGGAACATTTCCAATTTGCACCGTAAGAAAGACAATGTGGCTTGCCATCCTGTCTACGGAAGAAGGGTGCTGACTGAAACAAGGACAGAGACAGCAAAGGGAAATGTGATCGTTCCTGCATTCGGGAGGGCTCTGACTGCAGGTCAGAGTTGGATGTAACAACAATAAAAGGCTCTTTATTCCAGTAACACTGTAGTGTCTCCCGGAACTGAAGCTCAGGACCTCGCGGGGCCCGGGGAAGGGACCGAAAGGGACGTGAAGGCAGTCACCCCAGGATGCCCTCTCTACCATACAACCCTTCCCTCTTATCTAGATTTCTGTGCTACTTACTTATTCCTCCCAAGTAGAGAAAAGCAATGCTAAAGCTCTGAGTTTTTCCTACTTCTCTGTATATAAGAAACCAGCACACAGAAAGATGGGAGTATCTTAGAACTACAGGTTTCCAGGAAAAGGGGCTCTGATTGGGCAATTTGGGTTATGTGTCCACTCGTGCCCCAGTCAAAAGTGACTGAGGAGGTTGGGTCACATGTTATAAATATGGCTGCCAAGGACTAGTTATGGGGTCTGGAGCTACCTATGGGGTCTGGGAGAGTGGGGAGGCTCTCCCAGAGAAGGCAGGGGGTCACCACTCAAAGGCTGGGCTGCTGTGAGGAGGCTGAAAGGCAGAAGCCTCTCTGAAGCTAAGGAATAAAGAGCACAGGAACCGACATGCACAGGGTCTCACAGGGAGGGGGGCATTCTTCTCTTCCCTTGTGACAGTAGAGCAGGTGGCCTCAGTAGGGGCCTGCCCTGGTCTGGGTTGTCACATTCAACCAATTCTATACTTCCCTTCCCACCAATAGGGTTTTAGAACCAAGAGTGCTCTGCAGGTTCCTTTCCAGTGACCTCAAAGTGAGGACAGTGGACAAAGGCTTATACCGCCTCTACTACAGTCTCGTTTCATGGGGGTTGGGAGGTTAAGAGAAAATCCTTTAAAAATTATTTGCCTTAAAATTATGAACTTCGGCTGGGCTCAGTGGCTCAGCCTGTAATCCCAGCACTTTGGGAGGCCAAGGTGAGTGGATTGCCTGAGCCCGCGGGTTCGAGACCCGCCTGGGCAACTTGGCAAGACCTCATCTCTACAATCAATCAAAAACTACCCGGGCATGGTAGCACGCGCCTGTAGGTCCAGCTGCTTGGAAGGCTGAGGCGGAAGGATCGCCGGAGCCCAGCAGGTCGAGGCTGCGGTGGCCGGGAGCGGCCGCTGCACTCCAGTCTGGGTGACGGAGTGAGACTCCAACTCAAAAAAAAAAAAAAAGGAAAAAAAAAAAAAGAAAAAAGTAGCTATAATATATTCTTATTTTTAAAATAGCATTTTTTCGCATTTTGTACCACCAAAGAGGCAATCCAAATATATGACAATCTTCATCAACACTCCAGACAAAGCTGTGGAGAACTTACATACAAGAAGAATTGGGCTCAATATTTTCCCACATGCTATTGCTAAACCTCCTGTAGATATTCCACTTGTTAAGTTGTCACCTTCCTTTCACTGTTGAATTTATGTAACAAACTGTATATATGATTTTTCTATATTTCCCATATCCCATGTCTCATTTTCACCCACTGTGTCCACAAGTCCACAGGTAGCAATACCCATTTCCTCCCAATCAAGTATAAAAGCTCTCATTCAAACTTCATTTTTCAGAGCCTTTCAGAATGATCTGACGGTCTTCCTATTTTGATAATTTCTGGTCACACAGGTCAATGTTTGTGCACATGACCTTGACTCTTTCCCAAAACTCCACAAACATGACTTCCATTCCCATTACTGGCTCCTAATCTTTTTATTGCTTCCTAATTGAAAACTTTACTCAAATTCTAGTCCTTAAGACATTGCCCTATTATCTCTTTCCAAAGACACATTTATTCTCAGGGTTTAACCACAACTTACTTCTAAATGCATATCACCAAAACGTCTGATGTATGTTCCCTGAACTCTTGTCACGAATCTTTAAATCCTACTGTATTTTCATTCTGACATTCGATTGTTGTCTTAAACTCGTGAAGGCAGAAGCCAGGTCTGTCTGGATCACTTTGGAGCTATAAGTGTCCAAGTGTTGCTTCTTGGGTGCTGAATCCTTATGCACATGGTACATAATAAAAGTGCGTTGACTAAATGAATATTTTAAGACAGTAGCATTCTCCACTACCATTTGATAGAAACCTGAAAGCTAATTATGATAGATTGTAGATAGAGAATATCAGAAGCCAGGAAAAACCTAGGAGTCGTCTTTGAATTTTTTGTTTTCATTCATATTCACACGGTCACAAAATAAAGACCCATTTAGATTCATTCATGTAGGTATGCAGGACCACAGTATTAAGCTTACTCCACATTAGGCATCTGTACTTCATAAGACTGCAATACCACAGTAAGGATTCTCAAGGTTTTAGCATGACTTGGATAAAATAGTCACCAAAGTATTTGCTACTATTCCTCTGAATCTAAACTCTGCCTATGCATTTTAATACTATATCTCAACTACTTATATCCACCAAAATATTCTACTTTTCATTGTTCCTAACACGATCTTTGCACAAAGAAAGACTCAACTGGTAACTTACTGAATTTATAAATAAGTAATTTTAAATTCACTCAGGCACTGTAATTATAGTTTCTGTTTTTCAGGTGCCTTGATTGCCTACGCCCAGGGTAATCCATAAAAACATTTTGGGCACAGGGTTATTTCCCAATACAATTTAGTAAACTGACCATTGATTTCTTAAGTACTATCTTGTGCAATTGGTTAACCAAGTGTTATCACAGCCAAGAAACTAATGAAGTCAGATTTCTAAAAGATTGAGGCCTAAAGGAAGGAGGGATGGTAACTCTACTCAGAAATAGCCCAAAGCAACACACCAACTTCATCTATAATGAAATCTCTCGTTTGGCACCTAATTATATATTATTTTGTATTGTTAACTTTAATGGACATGTCTTATCTCACTAAGAAGACTGCCAACTGATTGGGAGTTCCCTTCTTGGCATTCTCCCTTCCCCCAGAGATATGAGTTGTGCACCTATTAGGTCTGCAGCACACACACTTCTTGAATAAACACTCAGCCTTCACACCAGATCAACATGTGTTAATAAATATAAATTCAAAGTTATAACAACTAAAATGATATCCTAAGTAAAGCAAGTGTACACCATGACAGACATTTCACAAGGATCTAAATAAATATGTATAATGGTATATCATAAGAGTCAATTTATATGTTTGGTTAATATTTTTAATTATGCCAGTTTATGAATATTTTAATGCAAATCACTTCTTTCTCCTTGCCAAATAAAAGTGATCATAATGTAAAACCTATTTTGAAGTCTAAATAGACCCTTCCCTAATAAACACAGTAAAGAAAGAAAAAAACTATCAGAGAAATATAAAAGTTAAATATCTTTTATACATTTGTAGTAAACCTAAGCTCAGCTTAGCCTTGTGATCCCAGCTCATCCACTTTTCCTAAGACTGAGCTACTTACAAGACACATTGGTTTTTTTTTTTTTTTGAGTTGGAGTCTCACTCTGTCGCCAGAGTGGAGTGCAGTGGCCGCTCCCGGCCACCGCAGCCTCGACCTGCCGGGCTCCGGCGATCCTTCCTCCTCAGCCTTCCGAGTAGCTTGAACTACAGGCGCGTGCTACCATGTCCGGTTAATTTTTTGATTTATTGTAGAGATGAGGTCTCGCCAAGTTACCCGGGCGGGTGTCGAACCCGCGGGCGCAGGCAATCCGCTCACCTCGGCCTCCCAAAGCGCGGGATTACAGGCTGAGCCACCGAGCCCAGCTGATAATGCACTTTAAATAGTAAGAAGCATCAAAAGTCACATTAAATTATTTTCAATGAACAAGGAAAAAAAACTCACTTTAAACTATTTTTTGGCTGAGCACAGTAGCTCATGCCTGTAATCCCCAGCACTTTGGGAACAGAGGCGGGAGGATCCCTTGAACCTAGGAGTTCAAGACCAGCATGGGCAACATAGTAAGATCTCTTGTCCCTATAGAAAAAAAAAAAATCACCCAGGTGTAGTGGTACGCGCCTGTAGTCCCAGCTACTAGGGAGGCCAAGGCAGAGGATAGCTTGAGCCCAGAAGTTAGAGGCTGCAGTGAGCTGTCATGGCACTACTGCATTCCAGCCTGGGCAAAAGAGTGAGACCCCAACTAAAAATACACACACACACACACACACACACACACACACATATACATATATACACACATATATAAAATGTACTAGCTCAACATAACACATGTCCCTCATCGCTAAAATTTTACTTTACCACTTAAAATTTTCCATGATTTGTCTAATGAAATTAGCTAATGTGATTTTATTATTGCTACTTCTGTTCTAAATCTTACAGAGGCCTTTTTTCCTTTTAACTTGGAAAAAGATCAAAATGCTTGTAGATTTCAGATTGTTATTAGATGTAATAATTATACACTAAACTAATTACCATTAAACCAAAACCTGACTTACAACTAATTAAATTTTATTACATCATCATAGAGCACAGGCTTTCAATTTAACACAGGGTATAGTTATAAACACAAGAGTCTATCAGTCTGTATGTTTATTTCAAGTAAAACGTGTAGGTCAAATTTATAAAGTTTGAACTTGGCAGGATCTGTAGACCAATTTATCAATTTCACAAATCTGCTAATTTGCCAACTTTGCACTTGGCTTATACCAAAAAGGAGAGGGAAAGGTGCTACTTGCAAAGTGAATACATTGGATTATGCCACAATAATTTACACAGTAGCTAAATGCATTCATACAAAGTTATAGAAGAACGAATGCCAAAGAAGAAATCATTTATTCTCAGTTCAGCTGTGCACTGAATTTGTGACATCACTTATTCTGAGATTACTGGCAAATTGCTACGTAAAATGGAAACAATAACATGTATGTTATTTTAAATGCAAGAAGCATGAAATACAGAATCCTTGGCTGGGTCAAAGTGTCACTTTGTTTACTATTAAAAGAACGTGCAGATTAAATGGCAAAAATCTAGTATTCCTCTCAAAATAGTAGCAGAATCTCCATTTATTCTTCAATGAAACTACATTTAAATTTGTCATTCACAACAATTGGAAAGTATAAGTGATTCACTTTAAAAACTTTAATTTTATAAAAAATGTTTACTTTCTACCAGATGGTAAGATTAAATTACATAAACACTGTCAGCAAGTTGAATTCTCAGATGTATTCATTCCCACCACAGAAGCTTCAAAACCTGTCTATAATTTTGTTACTGATGTTTAGAAACAGCTGTAGCTGACATAGCTACATGTTATATATGTCAGCTTTAAAGGATTAAATATTCTTAACCCCCACTGGAGAGGTCTTTTGCTGTTAACGAATGCCACTGTAAATTATACCGGAAGTTATTACTCCAGGAGAGATATCTCAGACTAGATATTTGGTAAACAAAATGGTCAAGAACCATACTTTTTAAATTATTACTGGAAATTGAGTTGGGCAAAAGAAAGATTTTAAATTCATGCACTTTCTGATAATAAATATAAGATAAATCCTACTCTAAAAACCTCCTCACATATATCTTCATTAATATTTTAGGTGGTAGTAAATTATATATTTTTCTCTTCAGAAGAATTCAATCCATCTCAGGAGACTTTTTTTTTCTTGTGCAGATTTTCACTTGAATTTTTGGGAGAATCCTGCTGTCTCTCCCATTAGAGTTTAAAGGAATCTTTACAGTAAATGTTCAAAACTGATGGTAGAATCAGCAGGATCTTCTGAAATACTATATCCCAAATTTTGTATCCAGTTAATCTATCCCAGGGAACAGAATGAACCAGTCTGACTAGCCAGCCTATAGGCATCTAAATTATTTGATTTATGAATTAATCTCATTAACTTTCAAGAGTCACTGAGTAATAGCAGTTCAATGTACAGATCTTTGGAGCTGGTATTCCTTAACACTAAAGTGTGTGTGTAGAGGTATATATCTGACACAATGTATATCTCTATGCACATAGACTTTTTTCCCCATATAATTGTCGCTTTTAAATGTTAGTCACTTTGAACTAGGTTAATAATTTTCTTAAGCTTGTAAATATACATATAAACAAATGTTTTTTTGTTTTCTTGTTTTTGGGTTTTTTTTTTTTGAGCTGGAGTCTCACTCTGTCGCCCAGACTGGAGTGCAGTGGCGGCTCCCGGCCACCGCAGCCTCGACCTGCTGGGCTCCAGCGATCCTTCCACCTTGGCCTTCCAAGTAGCCGAAATTACAGGCGTGCGCTACCACGCCCCGCTAATTTTTTGATTTTTTATTGTAGAGATGAAGTCTCGCCAAGTTGCCCAGGCGGGTCTCGAAACCGCGGGTGCAGGCATTCCACTCACCTCAGCCTCCCAAGGCGGGGGATGACAGGCTGAGCCACCAAGTCCGGCTCAAACAAATGTTTTTAAAAACCGGGAAAATACAAATAATTATACAGTGTTATTTGTTTTCAGAACATATAAATAAAAAATTGTCAGCACAAATGAAAAGATAAAATGAGCTGACTATTTGGCAGCACTAAAAGAGGTAACCACTTAGAAAAGAAAATTCAACACAAATTTCCAAAATTAGAGCAATTTTTCATACCTATAATTCACGTTCATTTAAAGTTACATCTTCAGCCGGGCTCGGTGGCTCAGCCTGTCATCCCGCGCCTTGGGAGGCTGAGGTGAGTGGATTGCCAGAGCCCGCGAGTTCGAGACCCGCCTGGGCAGGCGAAACCTCATCTCTACAATAAATCAAATATTAGCTGGGTGTGGTAGCGCACACCTGTAGTTCCAGCTACTTGGAAGGCTGAGGCGGAAGGATCGCCGGAGCCCAGCAGGTGGAGACTGCGGTGGCCGGGAGCGGCCACTGCACTCCAGCCTGGGCGACGGAGTGAGACTCCAACTAAAAAAAAAATAAAAATAAAATAACATAAAATAAAGTTATATCTTCATCTTTTACATACAGCATAATGACTTTATGAAAATGCCTATTTTGGGGTAAGTCGCAACAATATATTAAAAACAGACACATTTGCAGATGCTGAAAGAGATCCATAAAGTGATATGCTTGATTTCATGCATGGCTCTTGGGTCTAGTTCCTTAAGCTTACAATTACATGTAACTCAAGCTCTAACTGAGAAGTATAGCAGCATGAACATAAATTCAAGTTTGTCCTTTTTACTAAATAGCATTATAATAATGTCCAAATGTAATGCAGTAACTAGTATTCTGTATCATAAACAAGTGTAGTTCTACAGGAGAATTCATAATTCATTTTCTTCAAAAGACTCAGGTCTGCACAAGAATTCTTTCTTCCTCAAAGGGTCAATCCCATTCTTTTTCAAATTCTACATTGTGATATGCCTCAAATATAATTATACATTTAGATAATAAATTAGCATAATCAATATGCTGAGGGAAGACATTTAGCAGAGAAAGTTAAGTTACTATTTAATACAAGAGAAAATATTTATTCCAACTTTCTGTTATTCGTTCAACTTTCTACTAATTATGTGAAATTTATACTTCTAAGCATAATGAGATGAAACAAACGTTTTGCAGTTTTTAAAAGGAAAAAAGGCATCCTTTTTGATAAATGTCTTCATTTTGTACAACCAGATGTCTTCCCGTATCCTCTCATGCTTTCTGATTTTATTTTTGTAAGTGTGAGAACAGTGAAAATGCCAGCCATTGTAGTCAGTCAGCCTGAGTCCCAGCAAAGATTACAGAGGGAGATGTTATCTTAGTGGTTTTACATAAATACTGAACTTAAAGTACGTTTTAGCTTCTTGCCACCGTCAACCATAGAGCACACCAAAATACCACACTTGATCAGATAGCTCTTAGAGGCAGCACACTTCAATAATGCCATTTAAAATCCAACACAGAATATCATCCACAAAACAAATTTAAAGTTCTAAACATAGCTTTTTTCTCTTTGCCTTTATGATGTTTGAAGTCTTCAAAAAGAAAAAAACAGGAGTTTAACAATTTTGACAAATAATTGCACAAGAGTAAAACATTTTGATTTTTTTAAAAGGCAGCGGGTTAGAAGTACATTTCCAAGTCTTAATAGTCAAAATATTGCTTCCATACTATAGGCATTTTTGCTCAGTGTTTTGTGGCTTAGGGTGAATTGACACAGATTCCCCTGGCAGCTGCAAAATGATGCCCAAATCTATGCCAGTTGATGACACCACTAAAAATTCAAGGTGAAATATAAAAATATATCTGTTCTGAAAGACTGTGACTCTGAGACGCCAAGCACCAGTCTCCTAGTAGAAGCGCAGGGGGCCCCCAGACACGCTGTGTTCTTTCTTTCCTCTTCCTTCAGTCATCTCATAGAGGCTGATGCTCCTAAGAGTGACTAGAAAAAGATGCTATAAATTTAGCTGACGTTTTAGTTTCCTACGGAAACCTGCAACCCTGCTCTTGGACTATGCCCCTGAGAAAATATCCTTACAAAACAATCACACTAAATTACCAACGGGGCGGTGGAGTCATCTGAGTCAATATACGTATACTTACATTTTAAAAACTGCCTTTACATCGGCACCTGTCCCATCCCCCAAAAAAGAGTGAAACAGGAGTTACTCAGGGTGCATTTCAGGTTTCCACATGCACCCTGTTTTGCTGCATGCTACAACAACAGAACAACAACTTAAGTACCCATAGCAGTTGTATAAATATTTCCTAAGGTCTCAGAGATCCCGAGGTTAAATTGGTTTTCTCAGCAGTGTAAAGAGACATCCGCTCGGCCTGCTCCTCCTAGCTGAAGACTATGTGTATCTAGGCCTGGATTGACCACCTGGCTCAAGACAGTTTACTGGTAGGTCAGGAGTAAGATGAAATAGATTAAAAAAACTTTTGCTGGCATGTCTATAGAGGCAGCCACAAATAAAAAGTTGGTTTATAAAGACTGGTCTTGCTTATCAACCCCAAGTCTTTGCAAAGTGGCAAGTGGACATTGGTCAAACCAAAAAAAATTGCAAAGTGGGTTTTTGGGTCCTCAGCAGCTTCCTAAATAGAATGCATAATCTTAACCCTAATCGATCTACAACATAGCTGGGATGGAAATCCTAAAGTAATAAATAAGCATAGATTCTATAATCACTTCACTACATGATACTAAATCTCGTGAAAAAATGAGGGATCTGTGAGTTTCTCTGGAGGGGATGGTGCTTGAAATGGAACTTGAAGGATGATTCGATTTAAATCAGTGGTTTCTCAACCCTGACTGTGCCTTAGAAATAGCAGGGAAGCTTTTAAAAGTTACTGAATATGACCAGGTCCTAAGGCTAGAGTCTGGATTAATTTGCTTGCGATGAAATTCTGGCACTGGTGTTTTCTGAGAGCTTCCTGGAAGATTCCAAAGGGTAGTTATGGTTGCAAAGCAGTAGACGAAAAAAGTAGACCGGAATATCCCAGTTCCAAAATGAGAAATCATAGAACGGTACAACCTCTATCATCAAGAAGGTTAAAATCTTTGAGGGGAAAACATAATACAGACTCTAGGATTAGCGGTCTCAAGTCGTTTCTTGTTTTTTGTTTTGTTTTCAGTTGGAGTCTCACACTGCCACCCAGGCTGGAGTGCAATGGCATGATCGTGGCTATGGCATCCTCGACTTCCTGGGCTTAGGTGAGCTTTCTGCCTCAGCCTCCCGAGTCGCTGGGACTGCAGGCGCATGCCACTATGCCCGGCTGATTTTTACAAGTTTATGATAGAGAAGAGATCTCACTCTGTTGCCCAGATTGGTCTTGAAGTTCTGGGCTCAGGCAATCCTCTTGCCTCGGTCTCCCAAAGTGCTGGGATTAAAGGCATGAACCACAGCACCCGGCCTCAAGTCAGGTTTAAGACCCCTGGGTCTTTCATTCACTGGCTTATTCAACCAATAAAATACCAAGGACTATGTATGAAGGGCTATATCACGACATTGGTTAAACGAAGGGGAACAAAACAGACAAGGTCTCTGGCTTCAGGGCCATTACAAGCAAGCGGAAAAGAAAGGCATAATCAGGGGTTTTGCATTGTGTAATGTTTTAAACAAGGGATGATACCATCAATCTCTGCATTCTCAAAAGATCACTCTGAGATATGGAGAGTGAATTGGAGGAGGAGCCACATTGAATGCCAATCAACCACTTAGGAAGCCACTATATGAGTTCAGTCCAGGTGTCAGGGGCACTTGGATTAGAACGGCGGGGGCGGAGAAAACCAAAGCAGCATATGATTTCGAGAGATATTTGGAAAGTAAAATAACGTGGACGCCGGGCTCGGTGGCTCAGCCTGTGTAATCCCTCGCCTGGGGAGGCTGAGGTGAGTGGATTGCCTGAGCCCGCGGGTTCGAGACCCGCCCGGGCAGGCGAGACCTCATCTCTACAATAAATCAAAAATTAGCCGGGGGTGGTAGCCCGTGCCTGTAATTCCAGCTCCTCGGAAGGTGGAGGCGGAAGGATCACCGGAGCCCAGCAGGTCGAGGCTGCGGTGGCCGGGAGCGGCCACTGCACTCCAGTCTGGGCGACGGAGTGAGACTCCGACTCAAAAAAAATAAAAAAATAAAAAAAATAACGTGGACATTGTGATGAACTGCACGTAGGGAGCGAGGCGAAGGAAGGCGCCAAGGGCATGACCAAGGTGCTGGCTTGATAACTTGATCGACATTCGTGTCCTGCACTGAGTCTGGGTCGGCAGGAGGGAATGAAGTTTGCAGGAAAAGATGATACATTCAGAGCACGTGTTCGTTTGAAGAGCCTTGGGACATCCGAGAACGTATGCCGAATGGTTCCATATACTGAATAGGACCATGAGGACTGTTGGCTCAGACACTCCCAGTTTATGATCGTTGTCCTGACATCCTGCATTGAATGCCCACTTTCCCTCTCACAGTGTCGCTGTTTGGATACGTTCGAAGGTCTCCCTGGAGATACAGGTCTGCAGCTAGGATAAGTTTTAAAGTGGAATATTTGTGGACTGTCTGCTTATGAGGGAACCCTGGAGCCACGGAAATCTATTCTAACGCGAGAGCTGGGAGAGTGGCTCCAGCTAGAAGGCAGAGGCGCCAAGAGCTTGTCTCTGAGGAGTCCAGGATTTGCAGACCCACTAAATAGAGGCTAGATCCTCAGGAAGCACACAGGGAGTTGTCCAGACGTCACAGAGCAGAGAAACAGAGCTCTTTGGGCACTGCTGCTGGGATCAAATGCAACTGAATGGGCGACTGGGTCGAGCCACGCTGGGCATTAATCTGAGCCTCAGTTTGGCTCCATTTTAAAATAAGAGGCTTCACCTATATGATCTCTAAATCCCTTTCTTCTCTTAGAATCCTCTAATTCTAGTAAACCAAGTACAGAATTAGGTAAGTGCTAAAAAGATCTACAAACACTATCATAGTACTGGGAGGACAAGAGAGGGCCTGAGTAACTAATCCCACTGAGATAATCAGGAACAATTTCACAGGGGATGCTTCACTCAACACAGAAGTGGGGAGACCCCCACCCCCGAGCTGGGGAAATGGTCAGGAAACCCACCTGTGTGGAGCGCACTGGGCACAAGAGATTCCCTGGGAGGTGGGGTTGGGAGATCCTGGCCAGATAGGAGGTACTGCCTCGATACCATGCTGAGGAGTCTGAGTTTCATCCCATAAGGGGAAGCCACTGTGAGCTCGTGAGGAGAGTGGCGTGATCCACTCGGGGCATTCAGCAAAATACTCTCCGGGGCAATCTAGAAAAATGGACTGGGGAGATAGAAGGGCTGGTGGCAAGAGGCCCAGCTAGAAGACATTCTGCAATCATCACGATGAGGGATGAGAGCTCAAGTGAGAAAACTGGCAGTGTGGATGGAAAGGAGCCGAGGACTCCAGAAACTCTGAAGAATCACAGGCCTTGAGGACTGATCAGACGTGCGTAGGGGAAAAGAGCTGTGTTGAAAAATGCTCATGAGTTTCTAGCACACGGGATCAAATGGGATGATGGTGCAAATAAAGAAGAAAGGGCAGCTTGGTGCCTCAAGGCTGAGAGAAAAGTGGCTGCCATGGTTTGAATGTTTGCGTCCCTCCAAACTTCATGTTAACACTGAATCCCCAACGCAACAATATTGAGGCGGGGCCCTTACGTGGTAGTAATTAGGCCATGAGGTCTCTGCACTCGTGGATGGAATTAGTGCCTTATAAAAGGGTTGGAGAGGACTACCCGGGCCCCTTTTGCCCCTCCATCCCTTCTGCAATGTGAAGACACAGTGTTTGTCCTCTCTTGAGGACACAGTCTTCAGGTGCCATCTCAGAAGCAGAGGAAGGGCCTTGTCCAGATACTGAACATGCTGTTACCTTGATCTCGAACTTCTCAGCCTCCAAACTGTGAAAAACACATTTCTATCGTCTATAAATGATTCAGTCTCAGGTGTCTTGTTACAGCAGCACAAACAAACACAGCGACCAAAAATACTGTCTTGGAAATGATGAGGCTGAAATGATATCTGAACTATCCCAGGCTACACGTTCTCTCTTCCTTGAGTTCCCATGGAGTTAGTCTGTGTTATGGACCTTCAGATTTCATGTTAGCTCTCTGTTGTTAGAACTGCTCTCTAATCACCACACATTTATTCAAGATTTCTAAAATACATGTCTTCTTTTATTTTGCACCCCTTCCCACAGAGTTTTAGCCAATGCTGGGCTTATAATAGGTGCTTAATAAATGACAACTTGCCAGGATCAGTGGCTCAGCTTGTCATCCCGCGCTTTGGGAGGCTGAGGTGAGTGGATTGCCTGAGCCCGCGGGTTCGAGACCCGCCTGGGCAACTTGGCGAGACCTCGTCTCTACAATAAATCAAAAAATGAACCGGGCGTGGTAGCGCGCGCCTGTAGTTCCAGCTACTTGGAAGGCTGAGGCGGAAGGATCGCCGGAGCCCGGCAGGTCGAGGCTGCGGTGGCCAGGAACGGGTGTCTGGGTGACAGAGTGAGGTTCCAACTCAAAACAAAAAAACAAAAACAATAAATGACAACTTACTGAAGACATTAGAGCTGAAAAACACAAAAGGCCTCCTTTCATTGGAACCAACTCACATTTCATAGACAGATGTTTAAAATTTGCTTTTCAGCAAAACATGAAATCGCCAGGCACAGTGGCACACACCTGTAGCCCTGACTCCTGGGGACGCCGAGATAGAGGATCACTTGAGCCCAGGAATCTGAAACCAGTCTGGGAAACAGAGAGAGACCTCGTCTCGAAAAAAAAGAAAGAAAGAAAAAGAAATCAAACTAATATGATAGTGGCTATATATTTGCTTCAAACATTAATTTTTTTTAATTTTATTTTTAATTGACAGAACAAGTGTACGTATTTATTGGGTATAATGTACTCGTCAATATATGTTTCAATACACGTACAGGTTGTGGAATGATCAAATCAGACTAATTAACATATCCCTCACCTCGAATATTAATAATTTCTTTGTGATGAGGACATTTAACATCCTCTTTTTTAGCTCTTGAAATATACGTTATTATTAGCTGGAGTCACTATGCTGTGCAATAGAACACTAGAACATAGCCCCTTCCTCTTACCTGAAACTTTGCACCCTTTGACTAACATCTACTTATTCTGTGTCCACCCCCGACCCCCAGTCCCTGGAAACCACCATACTATTCTCTACTGCCATGAGGTTGACCTTTTTAGATTCTACACATAAGTGAGATTACATGGTATTGGTCTCTTTGCACCATACCTTTTCATTTTATCTTTTGTAGAGATGAGGTCTCTTTATTTTTGTCTAGGCTGGTCTTGAACTCCTGGCCTCAAGTGCTCCTCCTGCCTCAGCCTCCCAAAGTGCTGGGATTACAGGCATGAGCCACCAAACCCAGTCATGCATCACACAGTTTTAAAAGAAATAAACAAAATATACCAAAATGCCAAGTAAGGAATTACTTAGCATTTGCTTAAAAGAAATAGAAGAATTTTCTACTATAATCAAGTTTATTTTGTATTGTTTCTACTCAATACATCAATATATTTTAGATACATATTATAAAACTTGGACACAAAATTTCCATAAACATTTTTCTAGAATCTCTAAATATTGTTTCTTAAATAGTCCACATTTGAGTCATACCAACAGTAATGTGGAAAAAGTGACCTTTTCTTTTCATTAAAAAAAAAATCAGAATATATTTAAAATGCTGACCTTGTCAAGACACATTTTTTTTTTCCATAACATTTCCCAGTTACTGGACATCACTAGAGGATGTGTCTAAGTTTTAAAGATAAATTTTATGCTCCTTGAGATGTCAAAAGTCTTTCCATCTTTTTCATGTGAATATTGGTGAAATGCACACACGTGGTCCTCTTTCCTAAATGACGCCGGATGTTCATTTGGAGCATTCACTGCTCGAATTGGGCTCCTGTGTACATTGCTCCTTGGATAAGACATCGCATATGGTCGTTTTTCTGGCTATCCACAGGCTATACTGGAGCAGGGCATTTCGATTCCTGTCCCCTTGAGCTTGGCACTTCTCATGGGTGACTTGGCCAGCCAGGGATCCATGCTGCTATGAGTTAGTCATCAATTAAAAGTAAGATTCTTGGTGACGGCCCAGGTAAAGAGCAGGAGCTCCGTGACTGCTTTTTAGTTCTTCTTACCTAAATGAGAGCTAATGTTCCTGTAGCCTGAAAGCTGGAAAGCATGTCACCATACACACACACACACACACACACACACACACACACACACACTCCATTTTTCAGTGCACATCTGACCTCAGGTAAAGTCTCCTCCATGCGTTAGCTTATTTTGTCTTGTCTTTGCAGTGACCCCATAATAGGTATGTTAATATCTCAATTTTATGTTTCCAAAGTAACCCCCCAATACTGCTGGTACTTAAATTTTGGTCTCCAAATTCAACTCCAACGCCCTTCATAAAACCATAGTGGTGGGCACAACATCCACTATAAGGTGCCACTGACAATGACTCCAATAACTGAAGCCACTACTGCTGTCACCATCGCCATGATTTCTATGGTGAGGGGGGCACCATGCCAGGTGTCTGACAACAGCAATGCCCCCAAATCGTTGCTATCAATCCCATTGTTCAGGTGAAGAAATAAGGCTCAGAGACGAAGCTGCTTTATCCAAAGTCACACAGCACACAAATAATAGAAATGGAATCTGTAGACTACTCTAGTTTCAGAGCCCCACTTGGCTACCACAAAGTAAAGAAAAGCAGTGAGCCAAGGGAATTCTATTGTTCTTCTTATTCAATTAATGTAATGGTCATGACCTATTCCAATATGTCATGTTTAACTTTGGATTGTCCTTTCTTAGAGAATTTATAGTATTATCATTCAGGTGATATTCAAATGCTAGCAAAAAATAATACATTTTATAGCTAGCCATGTAGAGTTCCCCCAAGATGATAGGTGTATTAAAGGATAACAAGAGTCTAATATGTTCAGTCCCTGGAAGGCAGAAGTTCAGTGCCTGCCACTTAACCCTTTTCTTCCTTGCTGTAAAGAGAAGGTTTGCTGATAGCCTGGGTTTCTGTTTTAAAGCAGGAAAACATGTCCTGCAAATGGAAAACATTTTCACCTCCAAAACTGGGAGAAAAGAATGGCATTTAAGATTATTCACAATCTGGGTCCAAATGCTCTCTCCAAACCCTTCCCGGATTTCTCCATGGGGATGCTCTGCCCAAGCGCCACTGCTCATCTCCAGTCTCCCAAATTCATACCGCACATCTCTGCATCACATGTTGCAAGCTGGGGGCCCAACTGCCAAAACCAGCCTGCGGTTTCATTTTATCAGTGTGTTTTGGCTTGTTCCCTGCGCCCCCTCCCCCGTGAGCTAACATTTTAAAAACTAGCGATTCGCACAATCCATCTTCTGGTATTTCTTGAGAACTCTTACAATCTGGCAACGTTAGGTTTCACCCTCCCATGGAAACAACGATTCTAGAGGTGCTGTCTAGATGGCATCTCCTTTTGGAGGAAGCTTGAGTCCTTTAGCTCATGGTCCTCACCAGTAACCCTACATCTCTCGGACTCTGAGGCTATGTCAACATCATTTGTCATCAAACTTGCTCTGTTGTATTTCTAGCAGTAAAGAAATATTTCTCTGTACTCATGTTTCCTTCAAAAATGGAAAAAAGAAAGACAAAGAGAGCTACGTATTTTAAGAAATATGAGAGAACATACATCTTAAGAGTGAAAATGTAGTATGCAAATAACTTGGCCAAACTCATGCACTTGTGTCACCTGCTGGAGTTACTGTCACCTGTTCATGAAGTTAGGTTTGCTACCATTGATCTCTTCATTGTTCCCTTCTTCTCAAATGCCCTTACCTCTCCTGGTCAAGCTCCTGTCTTTTTCCAGAGACCTACAGTCTACAGTCACCTCTTGTGTTCTCATCTAAAGGCTGATGACAGCTCTTCGTTGGGACTATATATTTCACTTGAATCATGGGAAATCATAAAATAACAGGTTTACTATGGAAGTTTCGATGAGACTTTTAGAACTTGAGCAGTCCTAGGTGACAACCTAAGACCAGAGGCCACAACCCTTTTGTGGAGAGAGGTTATTCTCCAGGGAGAACACTTGACATTGATGTACAGTGAGGGAAGAGCACATTCCTCCATCAATTATTTACCAGTGGACTCCTCCGGGTGAGGCACCATGCCCGCAGCTGAGGCTCTACTGAGAAAAGGGGAGAAGGGTCTCTGCCTTCCCAGTGTTTTTGTGGGCAAGTGAGTAACAAACACTTTGCCAAGCTATTCCACAGAAGAGGCAAATGGTCAGCCTTCGTTCTTCCCAGGTCACTGGCTTCCAATGTTCCACTCTGTTGGGTGTCTATGGCTGTGGGTCGGCAGGGAGGGGACATACCGACCATGGGTTCTAACTGTCAACTCACTACGCTTTTAAACATCTGCAAGCTCCAAGCCCCCTTGCTGTCTGTTGGTAGGAACTTCCCAGTGCCTCATGGAGTTTCAAGGCACTGCTAATGTCTGTATGCCGCAGGAAGGGTGCACGCTAGAACCCCGGTTTTGGTACCCCCTTCAGTTCTCTGGCATCTCAAAGATCCATGGGCTATTAAGAGTACGATTTGACCTGAGAAGTAATTCTTCCATTACTTCTCTAGGCTTTCTCAATAATCTTAATTACTGTCAGTTACCTCATATCATGCCTCGTCTAGAAACGAAAACTTCCTAGGGGTCTCACATCATGTCTTATTTTTCTCATGCTTCCCAGGATACAGTCACTTGGACACACGAGCACTGACAAAATGCATGAGGTCTGATTTAAATGAATTGAGAGAGGGAAAAAAAATGGCATACATTAAAAATGAAGATATACACTTAAATCAGAGCAGAGCTTTATCATATTTATATAGCCTCATAATTTGTATAGGTTAAATGGCAGTGGTTAATTGTTAATTTACAATATATTAAATATAAAAGGGGAAAAAATCTTGTTTCAGCTGGTAAATAGTACATCACTCCCTAAACAAACCTCAGAAGTTTCCCTGAAACAGTCATTCAGGGAATGTAAAGCCATCCAAAGTTGGCTTTACATTTGATGACTCATCCTGCCCTTCGTTTTCTCCAAAGAATTTTCATCAGACAACAAATATTCTCTAGACTATCAAATAATAAGAAAACACAAATAATTGTGTTTATAAGCGACATCTTTGACAACTAAAGATACTATTACACTCAATGATTTTCTCAGATTTTCTGATCTCAGACAATATCTTTCTTTATTCCTAGAGCTATCCAGTCCTACTGTATAGAAAGATAAATTTATGATTTTATAAATAAAGAAGATAGGCTGCCCTTAAACATTTACAATTTTTAACATTTCTTAAGGTTATGTGTGGCCAGAGTTTATCATTGTGTTCTATAAATAATATGAATGCAAGAAATACGTTGAATTTTCTCCAAAAAGCACTCTCTCTAATTTATACAGAGTTAAGTCACTGTACATTTAAGGGCTCATGTGAATCAATCATTCTCCAACTTGGTACATCAAACTAAATGCAAAGATTTAATACATTTCACTTTACAATAATATTTTAAGGATTTTTTAAAAGTCAAAAAAATCTATCATATTTTGTTTAGAGTGTAAATTACAGCCATCACTTTAGAAATATGATCCAGAGAATGGTGGTAACCACTTGATTCAGTGGTACTTAGCTGCATAAAAACATGCTTGTTCTGGAGAAATTATTAAATTTTCAGGTTTTTTTTTTTTTTGCTTATCATCAGTTAATCCAAAGTGGCGTTTTAATATTTGCAATTCTTCCTAATCCCTATTGGTATAATGATTTTAAAACTAATAGGTTCATCCGTGGATCTATACACAACACAGCTTTGTTCTTTCTCAACCTTTATCAACATTTATAGGAAGTCAGTTGCCCAAAACACATGTACTTGTAATTACATTTGGGGAAAAAAAATCCTCAAACAGCTGTGGAGACAGCAAAGATTAGAATCTGATAGTGGCTTAGAATAATGAAGAAAGGGATTGTAAGGGTTCAGCTACAGAGCTGATGAAAGACGAAGGGAAAACCTGCTCTTCAAAATCCCTAATCTGTATTACTTCTAAACATGAAATTAAAACACATATATTGTAAGAATTAGACATAGTAAACCTGATGAATAATGTTTCTCAATCAGACAATTATTTAAGATATGTATCAAACCCTGTGTTTTACTAGTAATACATTGGAAATTTGGACATTATTTACTTAAAATAGTAGATACTTTTATTTACATTATTATTCTTCTAAAAATCTTAAAAAGTAATTAAAAGTTAGTTACATCTAGATAGTTCACAGGTATTATTTTTTATTTTTAACATTACATTTATACCAGTTATAAAAATCTGGAGTCCTTTACGAAGACTTGAACAATCAACTACCATAGTAAAGTGATCATAAAAATCTTTTAAGACAATTTTTTATTGTAAATATTTAAAATAGAAAACAACTTTTAGATTACTATATCTTTATATATAAGTGAATACTTATAAAAATATATCTTTATGTATATTTATAATCTTTAAGAAAATGATAACTCAAAACAGAAATATGACAATTATGAAGAGCCATCTTTTAAAACTGAGAATGTGCTTCAATGAGTAAACATCAGAATTCTTTAATTTGTAAAAAAAATTTATTTCCTCACTTTGCAACTTTTATAGTACACTTTGCTACTGTTTTTAAACTTTTAGAAGCTAGTCTCTCTGGAAATAACAGTCCATTTATTAAGGTAAATTAATTGCCCATAAGCAAATTAACTTATGCTTCTTTATGTGGCATCATTTGTGTTTTGCAATTTAAAAGTCTCAATTAACCAATACTTTATTCTCAAACAGGACCAACTGTCTTCTATTTGATCGACATTAACTAAATGAAAACTGATATAAACACAATTATTTATTCAATCTGACTCCTTACTTCTCAATATACTTCTTAGACCAAAAAAGGGTTTCCTCTGAACATGACATATTTCAATCAAAATCTTATGCTTTGCAAGAAATTGTTCATTCTAAATGGAAATATATTCATATGACACAATGTCCTTTTGTTTTCATTTTGAAAAATCTATAACCAAAGCATGCTATAATATGTTATTGTATATACATGTTCAGTGAAAATTAACTAACCCTCACGCATGTAATGGCTTTATTTTTACATGTCACTATTTTCTTTCCCTAGTTCTTTTCAATATTACTAACAAGGGGGAAGCTTACAGGGAATGTCCATCAGACCACGGACTGTGCAGACTTTACTGAATAA
Source organism: Tarsius wallacei (assembly GCA_963574415.1). NCBI lineage: Eukaryota > Metazoa > Chordata > Mammalia > Primates > Tarsiidae > Tarsius > Tarsius wallacei. Next base: position 9,906 of record CAUYQG010124006.1, on the reverse strand, counting down.
GAAAACCACTTAAATGACTGAGTGCCCCACAATAATCAATGCATTGGTAATCTAGCATAAATGGAAAAGCATCCTTCAAAACTTCTCTATCTTCATTATCTTGCATCAAAATATTAAACTCTGGATTTTAGGAGTTGAATCTATTAATGCCTTAAAATATGGTAGACTAAAATTCTACATAAATATTAGACTAAGGAAAGAATCCTATTAACTTTTTAGAGAAAATAAAATGATAGCCAGCTAGTCTAGCACTACTTGATAAAACTATTGTGTAATAGATTCTGGGATCACAGATTTAGGGGAGAATGTATAATCCTTCATCAAAGAGTGGCAGCTTATCCACAAAGCTTCCTATTCCCAATGGGCTATTCTTTTAAAAGTAATAACGAGGACTTAAAAACTATGTAACACTCTTCCACCAAAATTAGGCATTTATACCAATGATTTTTAATCCTTAAAGAACCAGAACCTCGCCCAGAAAGCCTTTGAGATCTTTCCGATAGGAACAAAAATAATGCACATTAATAATTTATATCCACTCCTAAATCAAATGATTATGTGTTCCAGACTTAAAATTAAGTGCTAAAAATATCCTAAAAGGTATCATTGTTTCTTGAAAAGATAAAAACAAAACAGTAAAAAGCAATCCCTAGAAGGCTTGCATCAATAACATTTTTCCAAGACTGTTAACTATTTAAGCTTTGCTTTCTTCAACATTTAAAATTTTCAAAGTGAATTGTATATCTTTTTCAAAGTTCAAGTGGTAATTAAACAACCAATTCACTTATTTTACATCACACTTAAGTGAAACATGTGATACACTAATGATTTGTTTTAAGTCATTCACATTACCCTTTGCTGACAGCTAAATATGCCAAACTTGATATGTTAAAATTCCCACCTGAAGTACAACACAGTTTCTAAAAGCCACCTTCATCAGATGATGTGGGGAGAATTAACTGATGGCATCTCAGAACAAGTCCTTGGTCCTCTCCTTCAGACCTTTCATTTGCCACAAGATATCAAACACCTGCATAGTGGAGTTGAACTAGATTTGAAGGCTCAGATTTTATATAAAACTTGAAGAAAAAGGGATTAGATTTCTGTCGTGGCTATCCTGATTGAGGGTTGACCCAACTCGTTAACATCATATTTAAATAAAATGCAAGATTATGTTCATCTTATTAAAATTACCTTAAAACTTAATACCAAGAATTGATGTGTCTTAAAATTTAACATTTATTTTACAAATAAATGCTCTATGTCTTAACAACAATAATGTAATACATCGTTCATCTTTCATATTTGGAATGAATAACTTTCTGTGTGAGTTTTGCATGCATGTGTATTAATGATATTCTCCAAGTATCTAAACTATGCTACTCATTAAATTAAGGTATTTTTACAATTTTTGCAACACCAGATTTATCTGATTGTCTTACTTCTTTTTTAGGCTCCCTTAAAAACACAGATTTCAGTTAAGTGTAGTTTTGATTACAATATTTTTTAGTTTTGAAATTATGGACTCTAAAGGATATTACTCGTAAAATGAAAGCTCTCAAGCCCCCTGAGTAGTGGAAACATATAAAAGATAAAAGCCTTACATGTACATAATTTAAATTATTGAGATCTATTTATATATCCTTAGTAAATATACATTTAAGTCTGAAAATATATAAACCTGGGTCTCTTCTGTTTGTGACTGTATTTTTCATTAAAAAGAACGGTGCTTCAAATTCTTACACAAATAATTCTTTAAATAAATTTGACTTCTAAAATCACATATTTTGTATTGATCTATCTTAAGTTGCAAGACTATGCAAATACTATATCATCTACCATTACACAAATGGAAACAATATAGAAGATTTTATCACAATCAAAACACAGGATAAAAAACGTTTTTTAAAAATTTCATCTTGAGTCGTGATTCAAAGTTCCTGCGATCCACAAAATTTTTTAAATTAGTTAGTAAAAATAAAGAAAAAAATATATTTGGCAAATCAACCTAATACACCAATATTATTTATTAACAAATTGGCAATGTCAGAGTCTTTTCATTCAGAGATTGTATGTCCTAGGACAAAGTAATCATTGAGGAGTAATTTTGCTTTACTTAAATTTTTAATCACAGAAAACATGATAAGGTATTCTAATCATATTTGGCAAGAAAAGATTTTAAACAGGCATAAAAATTACTCTAAAAGTGAGGATTCATTTCTGGTATTACAGGTATACCTTACCTATGAGTAACAATATTTATTTTTGTTCAAATTAAAATTTATTTTAAATATTAAATATGTTAGTGCCTCTCTGGAAGAAAAACGAGTTGAAACTTAAAGTAGAAATATCAATTTATAAATGTATTATAGATGGAAAATGACTGTTGTGTTTTAATTTGAAAGATAACATCATGGCAGAAGTTTTCTTTAGCCTTCACCTCTTTCTGAACTCAAACTCATTGACAGTTTTGTAAGGCAACAAATATACTTTCTTTTCCTAGAAGGTACGATTATTTTCAAAAGCTTTTCTAATTACTTTGGAATTTTCTGAAAGTATTAGCTAACAAGATGATGATTAACATTTCAGGTATTTTCACTGTGTCAAGTTATTCTCACTATTACTGATATGATCATGTAATTCAGCAATATCCTTGTAAGAAGAATACCTTATTTTTCTGACAATCAAGAGACAAAATATGGTTGTTTATACCACAGTTTTCATTTCTTTGCAACATTACAGTATGTCACTTATCTATAATCGCTAAATTACCAAATTCGTTCTTATTATTTATAGTATTTTAACCAACATTCACTATTCTCATGATAATATAAAATACAAGTACAAAAATTTTATAATTTTAAATATTTATTTCATTTTTGCTTGTAAATGTAGTAAAAGGTAATAACACTGTTCAAGAAGCTTTAAGAGAAAAAAAAGTCACAGGTCTGTTCTTCAAGAACTAGAGGATTGACAGCTTACTTTAGCTGGAAGTTATTATAAATTTTGAAAGAAATAAAATTTACAGCTGTCTTCTCCTGGTTTTCATAATTATTTTAAATGACAAGCCCTATGCCGGGTTTTTTTTTTTTTTTTTAAGAGCTATTTAAAAGAACGAGTCCCTTGCCAATGTTTTCCATCTACATGTTGACAAATCCCAAATTCTCTAATAAAAAGTATTAGCATAGATTCTACAATTTAAAAGAGCATTTGGTAGACTGAAAATAAGCAATAGGTAAACTTTTCAATAGGCTCACTTTATAATTACCAAAATAAACATAGTTTCATATTAATATATTTGCACGTGTTTTCATGTGCAAACCCATTAACATACTTCATGAATTTCTTGTTGTAAATTAAATTAAAATAATTCAATCCTATCTTTTCACTGCATAACATACCTTTCAATGAGTAGTCCAAGAACACTAACTCTCCTAAGATACCATTCCATTATAGGAGCCACATGCAGGACACAATAGGCTGCTGGAGTCGCTCTTGAGTGAGAACCTCTTCTTTGGAAACGCCCCTATCATCAAAAAGACACCTCCTCACGCAAAGAGGGGGGGTCAACAATTCTAATCAGAAAATATTAGTTAAGTATAACTTAACTCAAGATGAAATAATTCATTCTGATTTTTTAAAAAGTAGCTTTTCTTTTGGGGGGATAATAGGAGTCCACGAATTCATGTCATCATGCTATGCAGAGGTACTTCACTATATTCATATATATTCACCATATTCAGAGGTGCTTTGGAGTCTGACTGAAGACAGACATTACCAAGCTGTTATTTCTAAGTAATGGCAATCTGAAGAGGAATTATCACAGGAATTCTGGCAAGTGAAACTAATCATTGAAGAAATGACAGAAAGACGACAATACATTGACTAAGAGCCATATCTTTAAAGGTAAGTTACCCTTGTAAGTTACCTCCTAAATTATCTTTTAAAATAACCAGAATGGTGGTGTCTTTCTAAAAGTCTCTACATAGAAAATGATAACTTGGTGTTCAGTCCCATATACAAAGAAAGCATGCTTATAAAATAGAGCTGTTAATACATTTTCTTTTCTCCATCAATGTAAAGAACTATAGACAATATTTGGAATCTCTTAGATTAATTTTAAAAACTGATGTCCTAATTCTTGCACAGGGATCTAAAATGCATATACTTAAAAGCAAAAAAAATGTATAAGTTAATTTTCTTCTGTACTTACCCAATTAAATTAAATGACAAAATCTGCCCTTTGGACTGCTTTTCCTGTCAAACACCCTGCTACACACAGAAAATGCTCAAAGGATCATCACTCATTATAAAAGACACTCATATTCATGTTTTTTTCCCTGTCTCTTCCCCACTTTTTTCTTCCTCTTTCCCTTCTCTCCTTCTGGATTTAAGGCAGAGATTGAGTAGAACCAGCTATAAAATAGCTGGTTATTATTAAATAATATGATCCCATCCCAGGGCAATCAAATCCCATCCTTTCCACCCCTCCCCATCTACTCTAATAGAAGTAAAAAAGCTATTTTACAATATTTGAGAATATACTATAAGCAAACAGTATCCCACAATGACGTTTACATAATTATGTAAGTGATATCATTAAATGCAAGTGTGAATATATGCATTAGGATTTCCCCAAAACACTTCCTTTTCAAAAGGTGTTATCTGTTTTTTGCATGTGCCAGTGTAAACTAGAGGACCAAACACGTGGGGAAAATAGTAAAAATATATAAATGTCACATCTCCGTAGGAGATGATTAACTCCTAAACTTACAAAAAAAATACAGCCATCGTTGGTAATACATTATATTTCACTCTACACATGCTCCTAAACACATTAGAATTACCTATTTATCTGAAGGAAGGCAAGGAACTCAGTTAAGACTGCCACCTATCACAAACTTGTCTGAAAAGTCAGTGCTACCCAAACCTAGTTCTTTTGAGCTTCTGAGAAAGTTATCAACAGGGCAGCGAAATCTCATTATTATTATTATTATTATTATTATTACATGATATGGTTTCAATCATCTACACATATAACTTATGTTCTATGATACTGACATTAACTTGTACGGTGACCAATTTAAAATAGAAAGACATGGGTTTGAGTAGATCATTATCTTTGACAATTCATGTAGCTGTTCTATCTAGACAATCACCTGAGTTATTTAATCAAAACTATAGAAAAAATTATTAAAATTCCTTCAAAAGAATGAATCCTATTGTAGTTTTAGTGTAGGAAACATCTATATATCTCAGAGCATGTTGCTGCATTTTGATAGCTTATAATTCAAATGGTTGTCTAAAATAACGCTTTGAAAATGGTAGCTTAAGTGCATTACGTTAGCATTTTAAACTGTTTAAATGAATGTATTAAACTGGAAAAACACCAATCCAATGCTAATAATCTATCCTTATGAAGAATAAAATTAAAATATGACCAGAAACATAGTTCCTATCAAGTTTCTTTCTCCTGAAAGTAAAGAACATTGTGGAAACTCTACATGTACTATAATATACTTTCTTTAGAAATCATATACACTATGGATACATTAGAAGACTTATCTATATTAATCTTATATTCTTTTTTAATTTGTCACTGACTTGAAACTCATATATTCCATGCTGTTAATATTTTATTTTATTGGAACTCTAAGCATGTATCACAATGCAATATGGACCAAAGCCCAAGAAAATCTTAACATAGTCTTTCAGGAGAGAAGAAGCAGCCAATAAAGCTGAAGTTGATAAACAAGAAACAAATGCAAATATCGCAGGGAGACGATAATACTTGCCGTCTCTCCACATTTCCATTAAGTAATTACCTCCACATGCATGACCTTGCATGGTCAGAATTACACCTACCATCTTAAGAAATAAAGTTATAACAGATGCACAAGATGTCCATCCATAATTCTAAGAAATCCCTGAAAAACTCAACTAGAATGTTGATATAAACAAAAAAGGAATAACCTAGATGGAAAATGATTACCATTAATGACTCAAAAGCCTATAAAATCCTTTGATGGGCAAGAAAATATACCTTGAGGCATGTAGTATTTTGGAGGAAAAGGCTGTTTTAGTTGAATATATGTTAATGAATTGATTCCTCATGTTTTATATAATTCTTAGAAAAAGTTCAAATTAGGTCCCCAAAAGGATGTTTTAATTACGAAAAGCCATATTTTGAAACCCATACAAACCATCACACTTGTTTGGAAACAAATGACTTATCAAGATAGAGAAGTATTACTATCAATCATCAACAAGTTAATTCTACATAATAAGGCAGGTTTGGATGCAAACTGATCCATTGTGGAATGCTGTATTTAAAATTGATTACAACAGCACTCAAAATGAATGCAGCCCTCCAAACCACTTCTTTGCTCAGAAACATTAATCTCAATTAGAAGGAGAGTTTCATAATGGTAATGCTTGGTATAAAAAAGTACAAAATAAATCAGGTTTTATAAGACACAACAATTAATCAGATTTCAGACTCAGAAGGGCTTTTTTTTGAAGCACAAAATTTCCATCAGGACTCTTTACAACAGCTGATATCTCCAAATTAAGTTTTAAATGTGTTCTAAAGGAAGCTTACACAAAATTATTTTTGAAACTTAGTTGTTAAAACTTGTAAATAACATTGCATTATTGTGTTATCTTTTCAATATCTTTCTTTATTCTGAATGCATGTGTTAAATTCTTTTCCGGACTATCATTCCAATTTATCAGACAAAAATGAACACAACACTGACTTCCACTGAAAATTCAAAGGAATGTATAATTGGTTGCGCGTCAGGTTAAAAGTTTGGCGGCAAATTATTACATTCTTTGCTCACATTCTCAACCTTAGTGAAGAAAGTATGTCCTTGAAATTAAAATGGACGTTTGACTATCAAATGAAACATTGGGTAGATAAGCAATGTGTAACTGAACATACTTAACAGGTTTATACAGCACAGCTTCAAAGAAAGGGCAGACAATTCATGACTGCTGCTGAATACCCTGATTCAAATAAAGTACAATACTTGGATGACATTCCATTGCCAAAATCAAATTTAAAAGGGCAAAATAAAGTTTAACAAAAGGAGGTACATGTGTTTATTTGAATAATCAATTCTAAATTAATCAATAAACTAATAAAGTTGGCTTTGTGGCACTTGTCTATCAGACTGTGACCATGCTCCGAACTTACATCCCAGTATCATTGCAGGGAGGATAAACCTCACCATTTCCAAACATGCCTTCACAGCTACTGCAAAAACGTCATTTTTTGCACATCCAGCCTAAGGTTGATTCAGTATTTCTGACAGGTCACTTTACTCACATTGAGAGTCATACACTTCTTCCAGGTTTCGTATTTGCTTGACTCTTTACAAAGAGAATAATTACTCTTGGCTCTCAGAAGCAAAGCTAAGAAAGACTAGTTTGAACTTACTAACTGGATCATTATTGTTTAGCTAGGTTTTCTTTCTGAATAAGTTTAAAACTTTTCGCTCTCTTCAGGAGCTTTCTTTCATTCAAAGATAAGCATCCTTATCTTTCTTTGTCTTCACCCTAATAAAGCAGGTTCCTTTTTCTTCCAACCAAAAGACTGATGACACGCCTAAAAGACCATAATAAGAAAAGCCTCTATAATTTACCTAAAACATTTCCTTCTAGGAAATAAACACGGCAATACAAAATAATTATATTTGGAGAAATAACTAGTCACAATTCTATAAAAGCTTTATTTCAAATAATCAAGCAATCCCCACTGGGATCCATATTCTCTGTCTATAGGTTGCTAACCTTAAAGCTATTGGCACAGGATAGACATATAGTTTCCTAAATGTATAAACACTGGCACGGATGTTAGTATAACTACATTTTTCATCGAAACTGTGCAGTGCATGTAAAATATATATTTGTCTGATTCAAAAGAATTATTTTTCAAATAACATACATTCTTTTTAAAGTCATCTAATATAAAACATTTACTATTAGAAAAAAAGAGGACCTTTGAGTAAGAGGAATATTAAAATTCATGCAAGAAAAAAAGAAGCAAGACTATTAAGGAAAATGCAACAGCAAGAGAGACAGACAATCCTGAAATACACAATAGAATAAGTAAACTTATTATGAACTCCTATCTTTGAAAAATTTAGGAACAATTTGTGCATGCCATGACATTTTGAAGTGGGATTAGCAAGTCTTATTACTGAACTAACCTCTCACTCTTAGATCAAGAATTAAATATTTGCTCTGCATTCAGAATCACAAATCGAAACTTTCAGGGCTCATACAATAATTTTATATTCGAGAAATACATATTCGATGTTTTAGTTAATTAAAAGTGTAATTCAGAAACGCACAAGGCAATATTGTTTATGTACTTATAAAACCTTGTATTTTAATTGAAATATTAAAATACACATGAGTTATAATTATACAGTTACTCTTAATTCAAAACTGGGTTCCTTATGTACTATAAAGACTACAAATACTTTTCGAAATAGGCAACGAGAGAAGAGGTGTGCATTGTATATAAGACAAATTTACTAAGCTAATCAAATCACTAAGTTCTGTTCAGTTGCAATACTACGTTTGGGGTACTCTTCCAAGCTTTCCAAAGATGCCAGGTCTACCTTTTTTTTTTTTTTTCCCCCTTTTGACAACAGAAGGGAAAGGTAATGCCGGAACATATTTCAATTTCTAGTGAAAAGACCACCCAGTGGATTCTGCCAGAGTCTACAAATGTTTGACAAATACATTGTCAGAAGATAAGAAATAGAGCATTATGAAGAGACAATCCTGCTCTCGGGTATCCCAGCCGTCTGGGGCCCTGTAAAAAGTCCAGGACAGCTCTCAGCCTTCCCTTTCCACTACGCCTACTCAGAAGTACCTGGAAACTTTTCTCTACCTTTAAACGATAATGACTTCAGAAAACAAATGTATTTGATGTCTGACACGGTAGAATTACTTGTTATCCCCGTCCACAGTAAAAACAGGTTACCGTTACAACCTCCTTAAAGGTGAGGCAGCAAGAATGGAATGCAAACTGCATGCTAAGATGCTCAGCAAAGATCAATCAGACAGACCCGCCTCAACCTGAAATGTGTGAAGCCTTTTCTCATCGGTTGTAAAACACGATACGGACTGAGACTGAGTCGGAGACTCACAGATGAGCAATTTCCGAAATGTCCAGTTCAGGAGATTTCACGTTGCTGTCCGCCCCATCCAGAGTTTCCAGATCAAGTTTCCGCGGCGATCCACCACTCCCCACGCCACCCCTCGCCCCTAGCTCTCCCGCCTGCACCCCTTCCCAACTTGGCTCCCGGTGGCCGGGGAAGCCTCCCCTCCACTTCCCCGGAAAGTGGCGGCGCCCCAGGCCCCCCGCCCGCGCGAGCCGCGCGAGAGCCCGCCAGACACGCTCCCGGGGGACGCGGGCCCCGCGCGCCCCGGGCATCTCCCCGCGCCCACGGAGCGCCCGGCCTCCGGGCCGCCTCCCTCGGGGACCCCGGCGGCGCCCCGCGCCCCGGCGACGCGCGCGGCCAAGTTCCCAGCGGAGCCGGCCGCCGGCGGCGCCGGGCGCGAGGGCGGGCGGGGCGCGCGGCCGGGACGCGGGAGGCCGGGACGCGGAGGCCGGGACGCGGAGGCCGGCCCGGGGCGCCCGCGCGCCGCGCGCGGCCCCTCCGCCGGCGGGGCTGGCCAACTCGCCGCCGCCCCTCGGGGCGCGCGGAGAGGCGCACCGCCCGCCCGCCGCCCGCCGCCCCCGGCGCCGCGGCCGGGGCGCTAGGACCCCCGAAGGGAAGGAGGGCGCGCCGGCGGCGGCGCCGCACTTACCGCGCTCGGCTCGCCCGCGCCG
>CAUYQG010124004.1:0-12109 GCA_963574415.1 Tarsius wallacei | reverse complement strand
GTGAGAAGGGGGAGCGGAGGTGAAAGAGAAGGGGGGAAGGAGAGGGAGGGAGGAAAAGGGGAGGGGGAAGGGAAGAAGAGGGTAGGAGGGAGAAAGGGGGAGGGAAAAAAGGTAGAGGGAGAGGAGAGGGGAAAGGGGGGAGAAGAAGAAGGAAGGAGGAGGAAGAGGGGAGGAGGAGGAAAAAAGGGAGGAGGGTGAGAGAAAGATGCTCCCATGCTCTCTGGTACCTCTTCTTACAAGGACTTTAATCTTATAGGATCAGGGTTCCACACATGACCTCTTTTAACCTTAATTACTTACTTAAAGGCCTTATCTCTAAATACAGTCACATTGTCATGCAGGACTTCAACCTATGAATTTGGGGAAGACAGACACAATTCAGTCCATTGCATTGCCCTTAATGGTGTGGACTAAAACTCATCCTGCTATACCCATTTATTTCCCTAATCTAATGAGTAGACAGAGAAGATGACTAACCCCTGGTTTGATTTGATGTGAAGACACAAAGAGGAACCCTTCCTTATCTCAAGCTATCTCCTCCACTGACCTGCCACTGGACCCCAAACCCTACATCAGAATTATTCCTTTAAGTGAAGGTTACTGAGCTCAGAGGTCCAGGTCAACCTATAAATTCATGAAATAGAAGAATTACACTTTACCCTAATGGCAGAGGAAACCCCTTAGGAGGTTTGGAAGGCTCAGCAAATGTGTCCTGGACAGAAAATAGTGTTGTAGCTAGGATCATGGACTGCCACATACTCAACTCTTTGACCTTGGACAAGTCATTTATCCTCCCTGTGCCTCAGTTTCCCATCCATAAAATGGGGATTAAAACAGTAACCCACCTCTTTAAGTTATTTGAAAATTAAACTAATTACTATGTAGCAAGCACTTAGAATAAAACCTGATACCTAGTAAGCACTTGATGGGCATTAGCTAATATTTACTAGTAAAGATTAGAGGAAATTTTGCATTCTACCTCAGAATATATTCAAATTAGTTGCCACCAGAAAAAAAAATGACAGCCCAGGAAGAGGCAATACATACCCGCCTGCCACATTGCCATGTACATTCAGAATATGCAGAATCCAGTTTGAAAAGCATGAAGCCAAGGACACCCTTTGGAAACAGAGGGAAAGACAGAGGAAGGGAAATCCAGCAAAGGAAGGTGATCTGAGAAAAATCCGGATCTTGGAGTGTTGTTCAGGAAGGTCTGGTCTGGGTAAAACAACTGGGATGGGTAGAGGCAATGTAAGAGCACTGAACTTCTGGAAGAGAGGAGTGGTTTGAAGCTGCTGAAGACCTTTCTCATGAGTCCCAAGTTCTGAGTTTCTCTGGAGCAGAAAGATCTTTCTGCAGTCCTATCCCAAACCCGCTCTATCCCAAAGAGGGAAAGAGCATTGCCTAAAATATCTAGAATACTGGGAAGTTTGCAAAGAAAATTTTTAAAAAGCCACACTATCCTCCTTGAACAAAGCAATGCAATGCAGCAATAGCAGCTGAGACACTCTCCTCCTTCGTTCAGAAACAACAAAGGAAATTATCCTTAGGAGACACAAACCCATGTACAATAGACTAATGGGCAAAATATTTGCCAGGCTGTAGGCCCTTTACTCAGTATGCAAATGAGTTTAATCGAAAGGATGAAAAAATCAAAAACAGCTGTTCTCTTTTCTTTCTCCCAGTGTTGACCAGAAAAAAAATGATTTTTCAAGTGGTTAAAAAAATAAATGACTCTATAGCTATATTGCTCCTCCTGCAAAGGCAGCCTCCACACTTAGATTTCTTATTGTTCCATCGTCCTGAATACATGTAATTATTCTATGTCTGGTATTATCTGTTCCACACAAACAGCAGAGTAGAGTATCTTTCTGAACTTTTGTCCTATACCACAAGGACTTACTAAAAATAAAGTATACAGAAAAACAGGAAGTGAAGGGATGCTTCCATGTCTAGTGCAAAATTATCAAGGGGAAGGATTTGCCCCCACTATGTACATGGGCACAATCACCCATGCACACACACTCTTTCACACACATACTCTTCAAGAGCTATATACTTCCCTCAGGAACTTGAAAAAGGAACAAATTACAGATCCTCAAACTCCTTCCACTGCATCATGCTTTGGCTGTACTGTAGGGATGTAGCCGCCGCCCACACACAGCCTGGAAAGCGACCGGCTTGCCTTAGAGCTGCCTCGAGAGCCATATGTGCATCAATTGCAAAGCCAACTATGATTTCCTCTTGGGCACATGGTTCAATATATGTTTTTGCACAGGCAGGCATGGACGTGAAAGTCATTTTTCAAGAACTCAGATCCTCAGATATACATATTTATGTGCACAGCAGTGCTATGGAACTTGCTATTGAGAGGGGGACATCTTGTGGATTATCTCAGAATTGAGCATTTCTGGAAGGCAAGCCAGTAATAGGAACAGCATCACTGATGATGACAGCAGCCACCCTTTTTAAGCACCTCCTCCTATATGCCAAGCACAATACTAGTCATTTACATTGATTGTCTCCCTTAATCTTCTGAGTAACCTGAGAAGTAGGGGTTATTTTTTCCTACACAGATAGGGAAACTGAAGCATCACAGAAATTAAATAACTTACCCAAAGTCTCACATCTAGTAATTGGAAGAGCCAAGATTCAGATTTAGGTTTTACTAGCTCAAAAGTTAACCTGCTTTCGTTATGTTACACCACCACCAATATGTTTAGCAATAGTGTGAGAATTGGCACTGCCTAGGTCATCGGTTAAGAGTGTGGGCTCTGGTGCCACACTGCTTGAGTTGTATGCCAGCTCTGTTGAGTGTCCTTGACAGGAGACATCTCCAGATGACCCTGTTGGCTCGTTTCCTCCTCCTTTTCATTAGTTAGGAGAGAGCCGGCTCAGCTGCACTGAGCCTGTCTTCAAAGAGAAAAGGCCTTTGGCTAATGTTACCATTCCTGGTAGGCAAGGCTGTTCCTAGGGCCCTTGGTATGCAGATCCTGACCCTCAAGTGCCTATTCTCTAGTGTGGTTCCTGGGATGAGGCATCCCTTGATACAGTTCCTGTCACTCACAAAAATGAGGTGTTTCCTAGCACCTCTTAGGCTAACTTACAAATATGTAATATAAGTTGGGGTTAAGATTCATTCTCGTTTATGGAGTGCTTCCCTGTCCCAACTCTAGTATGCTGACCTGGGCAGACCCTGTCCCTGCCGGAACCTTGGCCTCAGTGCATATGGACTACCTTTTCCTGGCCTAGATGTGGCATAAAGAGAGTTCTGGGGACTTAATGCACTCTGTTACTTTTTTGTTTGTAAATACCATCCACACCAGGTAGTACTGGTGGTACATGTCCATGCCCACTTGCATGATGGACCTTGAACACATTACAGTTGATCCCCGAAAAACTCAAGGATTAGGGGCACTGAGCCCCCACCTCCCACCCCCCACACAGTCAAAAATCTGAATATAACTTTTGACTCCCCAAAAACGTAACTACTATAGCTTACTATTGACTAGAAACCTTACTGATGACATAAACAGTTGATTAGCACATATTTCGTACATTATATGTACTATATACTGTATTCTTACAATAAAGTAAGCTAGAGAAAAGAAAATGTTATTAAGAAAATTATCAGAAAGAGAAAATATATTTACTATTCATTAAGTGGAAGTGGATCACCATAAAGGTCTCCATCCTCATCTTCACATTCAGTAGGCTGAGGAGGAAGGAGAGGAGGAGAAGGGGTTGGTTTTGTTGTCTCAGGCATGACAGAGGTGGAAGAAAATCCACATCGACCCATGCAGTTCAAACCTGTGTTGTTCAAGGGTCAACTGTATACAAAGCTTATAGTGCCTGGCCCAGAGTAAGCACCAAATATATATTAGCTATTAATAGGACTGAATTCAGAGTAGAAAGGGGCTTTAGAGGTCACTGAGTTCAGGACTCTCACTTTATAGATAAGAAAACAGAGGTCTAGAAAATAGAAGAAAATTTGAACAAAGAGACTCAACCACTTAGTAGTAGGATGAAACTAGACTCCAGGCCTTTCTCTTTCCATCCACTGTGATTTAAAATGTTGGCGTATAAACAGGACATTATAAATATTAAATTTATAGATATTAAACATGCTAAGAATGCTGACCTCTTAAAATATTCTTTAGTGAGTCATTTTGAAATATGATAAGCACCTCTCACTCCTTTCCTCTACCCAGCCAGATTTTCCCCATCCTTAAATGTTCAGCTCAGACATCACCTCTAAGAAGACTTTCCTTTCTCCAGCCTCACTCCCCTCCACTTCTCTAAGTTCTTGCAGCACTTGTCACCTCTGCCACACCATTTAGCACCTAATATTATCTTGTATTATTCTGTAATGTTTCACATTGTTAATCTCATCTGCCCAGCCAGAATGGAGGTTCCCCAAGGGTAGGGAGCATTTCCTCTTCTTCATCCATCGTACCAAGACCCTAGTATGAAGTTGAGTGTCTATTTGTGGACGTTCATTATTTTTTACCTGATTTTTATATGCATTTTATCAAAGCAAAGTATACCTGGGCCATGTTAAACAGAAAGCTGGATGTACACAATGCCAAAACACACATGTGCTCACTCAGGACAACCCTTAGCCCTAGGACTGAGTTTTACACAGCTGGGTTTTATACAGTGTTTATAGACTTTCCCCCAATTCCCACAAAATTTCTTTCTCCTGGAAACTCTGCCCATACAATAATTTTCAGCAGTTTCAAAATAAAATATGTCAGGCAATGTTCCAAGCATTCAACATATATTAATTCATTGAATCCCTACACTAAGGCTGGTACTACTATTATGTCCATTTTACAAATGGGAAAACAAGCTCAGAGTGGTAAGTAACTTGTGCAGGATTAAACAGCTAGTAAGTGACAGAATCAAGATTCAAATCCAATGTAGTCCTAGAGCACACGCTTTTAACCACTCTTCCATAGCACCTCTCCACCTTCACAGTGATCTTCAGTGTTGTGTGTCGTCCATCTTCTCCAATGGGGAAGACAAGAACTTTTCAGTGGTAAAAACAAATGAGAAAAGTCAGCCCCCTAAAGTCACAATATGACAACTACACAATGCCATTACAACTAAAAAAGGGAGACAAAAAACTAGCCCAATAATAATGACTGCCATTACGGAGCACTTGTTAAATGTCAGATATTGTGCACTTTGCATACATTGTCTCTCTTATTCCTTAAAAACTTGTGAGTTTGACGTTATAAGCTCAATTTTTCAGATGAAGAAATGGAGGTTTTACAGAGTCTAAGACACAGAGCTAGTTAAGAAAGAGCCTGACTATAAACCCAGATATGCCTGCTCCCAAAGACAGGGCTATTAAGCACTATGCCATCTTTGCAATTTGAGCTGGTATAGGCACAGAGGATTTTGGTTCGTGGTTTCACTTTAAACTGGTTATACCAGAATTAGGCAAGGAAATCTGAGTATGATTTTGTCACTCTGGACAGCTGCAGAGTCAGGGTCAATAGACAGGGGACCAGAAGAAACAAGAGCTATGCAGTCACTAAAAATCAAGAGCTTGCACTAGGAAGGGAGAACTGATGGTAGTAAGAAGGCATGCCCTGCCCATCAGAGCCTCAAAGAGTAGTGGTTTTCAAACTCCAGTGGCCCTCAGAATGCCCTGGAGGGTGTGTCACCTCACGAGGTCACTATGCCCCATCCCAGGGTTTTTGATTCACTAGACCTCAGATAGCATCAAAGAATGTGCATTTCTAACCAGTTCCCAGGTGATGCCATTGTTGAAGGTCCTGGAGCCATACTTAGAGAATCACTTTAAGAATCACATAGAAAAGAAAAAAAAAGAGAGAATCACATAGAAGATTCTGGATAGGAGGCAAAGCCAGCTAAGAGTTTGTATGGCATCATGTATTGGGCTCTACCTGCTTCCCTATCTCTCTACTTTGCACTTGCAAGCTTAGTCTTACTCTTATTTAAATAATCAATCCTTACTATAAGCAAGAAGGACTTAATTAAAGAGCTTCCCTCATAAACAGCCTGGGCATTACAACAGGCTACACTGAGAAATCTGTTTCTTAGTCTCAATTATTGATTCTTGGAAACTAATAGCCTAACTGTCTACAAAAGAAGTCCTACTTCACTGATGTCAGACCTATCCAGGGACAGGGTTTCTGCCTCTGCTTCACAGCTCAGTAGCTGATGTGTTGCTACATGCTGTTTGGCATGCCTGGTGCTGACTGTGTTCATCCTAACTTCTAGAGGCACGCAAGACTACTTTTTCCCCCATCAAGAAGAATTCCTCATATTGATCAAGGTGTCCTCAGGACCATAAAATGGAATTATATTAGTAGGATCCCCATATGGTTAGCATAGGAAGACTGGGCCTAGACAATCCTCCTGCTGGGCGGACTGCCAAAAGAAAGAAGAGAGGGTTCAGTATAAAGGCGGCAAAGCATGAGTGACTTACATTTGCTCTTCTCTAAGTCTTCAGGAAAATCAGTTTTTGGGGTCAGCCATGGTAGTTCACTCTTGTAATTCCAACACTTTGGAAGGCCGAAATAGGATGATCACTTGATGCCAAGAGTTCAAGATCAGTCTGGCAATTGATGCCAAGAGTTCAAGATCAGTCTGGCAACAAAGTGAGAGCCCAATTCTGCAAAAAAAAAAAATTCAAAAAATTAGCTGGGTGTAGTGGCTCATGTCTATAGTCCCAGCTACCCGGGAGGCTGAGGCTGGAGGATCTCTTGAGTCAGGAGGTCAAGGCTTCAGTGAGCTATGATTGTACCACTGCACTCCAGCCTGGGCAACAGAGACCCTGTCTCAAAAAAAAAAAAAAAGAAAAAAAGAAAAAACCTCTCTCTCACCATCCCTCTCTCCCTCTCTCCCCTTTTATCATTTTGGAATGGTAAGAACCAGAAGCTAAATGAATGTGACCAGGAGGACGCTGGGGGAAAGAGGCCTAGAATAGCCTGTCTCCAGTAGGGGTTCCATGCTAAAGTCAGAGAAAAGTTCTCGAAGCAAATGCATAATTGAGGCCAACTCTCCCAAAGTCATCTAGTACAGGAGTTTGGGAACGAATGCGTCAGCAATTAATAAAGACCGTTTATTTGCCTGTGATGTCCCCTCTGCTTACTATTACTTAGGGCCCCAGCAGAGCAAAGTGATTTGAAAACCAAATGGATTCAAAATATGTTGTAAAAGTAGCATTCACTGCCTGAATGACATCTCTAAGCTTCAGTTTCCTCATCTTTAAAATAAATATATAATGTACCCTGTATCACAGAGTTATTATGAAGATTAAATAAGATAATATGTGAGAAGTACTTAGCTGACCACAGTGTCTGGCACATAGTAAAGGCTTTACAAGTGGTATCTATTACTAACATTATTATTTTTGTTATTATTTCTCAGTGCTTTTGAACTGAGATGGGCTCCTGATTTACTACTCTGTGTTTCAGTTGCAATATCTGTAAGCAAGGAATACAAATATCTGCACTACACATCGCACTAGGATGTGGTGAGAACAAAACTAACTGTGCATGAACTTTGGGGAAAAAAAGTAAAAGCCCATTTTAAACGGCAGTAGTGTTGTTACTTGACTTCTAGCAATCATTATTCTCATGACAAATAATTTAATAAAACAGACAACCCAGGATCAGTCAGTACCAGTCCCCTGTTATCTCCATCACCCTGTTATCTTCATCAATCACCTTAAGATGACAGGTTCCTGTGTTGATTTGCAAGTCACGCTATGCTGCATTTAACAGAATTCTTAATTAAAAACCGAATTAAACTGGAACTCCCATTTCATTTACCGAAAACTGGGAAGGAAACTTTGTAGCAGCCCCATTCAGGCCCTTGCAGACCATAGGAACAACTGTCTTTATCCTATTGGATAGTTTCTGTTCAGTAGAAACTATTGCAAGGTCTTAATCTGAAGGGGAGATGGAAATGGTAAGGACATGATTGACTCTGGCTGCTATGTTATAAGGAAAATGCATTGAAGGAGGCAAGAGTGGAGATAAAGGGACCATTTAGGAAGCTACTGCAGTCATCCAGGTGGCACTGTTGGTGGGTTTTTTTTTTTTTTTTTTTTTTGGTATAGACTGAGAGCAATGAGAATCATACACAAGATAAGATTTAAAGAATGTGGGGAGGGATTTAATGTAGGTAGTAGAGAAGAGGGACCAAGAAGAGAAGGGTGTGACCTGAAGGTAGATGTTTGGGATACATTCATGGCTACCACCAACGGTTTGCCTGGACCATAACCTGGGCCTGCTGGTATTTGCATCCCACTCTCAACTACACTCTTCTAGTGCCCATGCTAACTACTGTTTAAATCTAGTTCTAGGACTTGGCCCTCACCAGGCTGTCATTGTGGCAATGATTTAACCGAGCCATGGCCAGTGATGTCCTGAGTTGTAATACTGTGTCCGTGATGTGACTAGATCATGGATGTCTATAAGACAGAGCAATATGGGTTAGGGCAGTAGGCCATGGTGATAAATGTGCTGTACAGGAAAGAGCTTCCAAACAGAAGTCAACTGGCAACCCAGAGTGGGAAATGTATGGCCACATACCTTGAATTTTGAGGCTAAAGCTGATCTCCAGAGATCCAAACCCAAGAGAAAAGCACAAGTAGAATCTGAATGAGCATATAAACTGCTGGTGGCATTTGGGCTTTAACAGGAACACTTAGGGAATGGGGCAGAGGCTAGTTAGGGAATAGCGCCTTGGGCATCAATGTATGCTAGTGTAAAGCGCAATTTGCTAGCAATTTAGTTATTGAAACTGTTTTATATTGCATTATCATGCATACGCTTACATGAATCATTTTAAAACCCTATGTAAGATAGCAGGGCAATGCCATAATTTCTATAATTAAAGAATATGGGTAAAAAAGAAGGACTCGGAGATGTGTTTTAAAGTTACACTTCCCTGGGTGCTGAGTGATGTGACCAAGTGACAAGGATCAATTGCAAGAAATGAAATAAAAACAAGGGCATAATTAGCAACACACACATGCTAGTACACATGTACAGCCTTTAAATGGATTTCATTGAAGTAGATTTTCTTTCCTAAAAGCCAGTCCAATGGTAAATTGCAGCACAGCTTCCCAGCCCTGTGAGCTGTGCAGACTTGGCATATCACAAAAGTGTTACAGTTCTGCTAAGATATTGATCCCATTGCTCTAAGGGCAGCTGGGTGGAGCCTCGCCCATTAGCCTCACTGTGCCCTGAGAATATCACTTTCTTGTTTTATTTTATTTTATTATTATAAAGATGTGGGGTACAATTCAGGGTTAGGTAAACAAACGTTGATTATGCAGGTACCCTTGTTGATGAGGTGTGCCTCCCCTCCCCTGGCAGTTTCCCTCAACTGTCAATCCCACCCCTCTCCCCTGACAGTTTCCCACTACTGCCAATCCCTTTCTTATAGTATTATAATTGTTCAAGGTCCGCTTACGAGTGAGAACATATGGTACTCTGTTCTTTGTGTCTGTGATAGATCACTGAGCATGATCAACTCTGAATCCATCCAAGTTGCTGTGAAGTCCATATGTTTGTCCTTCTTTATGGCTGCATAATATTCCATTGTGTATATGTATTTTCTTTGTGTATCATGATGCTAAAAATTTGGTGAGGCACTAGATTATATTATGTATTTATTTTCTTCTTTCCTACAAATTAAATTATGTTACCATTAGCCTGATGGTTTTATACACATTCTTATATACTGGTATTTCATTGTGTGTATTAATTTTTTAAATTTGTGGTTGCTTTGGGGAAGGTTGATACAACTGCAGAGTGACTCAAGCACCTACATGCCTTCTCTTTACCCCTCCATTGATGGTAAGATTGTGTTTCCAAAGAATGGCAAGTTTTTCATTAGTAGTACATGAGTTGATTTGAAATGACTCCATAAATAATGTACACACACACACACACACACACACACACACACACACACACACACAAACCCATGATTCCCAAAGAATCTTTGCTTGGGGAAAAGCTAAGATTATTTTTTAAATTTACCAAATGATTAAAAGAAAAAAAAACATGTAAGATAGTAGAAGTAGTACCTAACTTACAAATGATGAAATTTAGAGGCACTCATCTAATGTAAAGTACACATAGGCTTTGAAGCCAATAGACAAGGGTTTTAATGCCTAGCTTGCTACTTCTAAATCCTGTGTCCTTGCATATGTTTCTTCACTTCTCTGAGCCTCAGTTTTGTCATCTATAGGTTAGGGATAATAAGATTGTCATAAGGGCTAAATAAAATAACACATGTACAGCCTATCATATAGTACCTCACACATTATAAGAGTTCAAGAGAAGAATGGCCTGGTGCAGTGGCTTACACTTATAATTCTAGCACTTTGGGAGCCTGAGGTGAGAAGATTGCTTGAGGCCAGAAGTTTGAGGCCAGAAGTTTGAGGCCAGGTTGAGCAACACGGTGAGACCAGTCTCTACCAAAAATTGTTTTAAAAATAGCCAGTTATGGTGGTGTGAGCCTGTAGTTCCAGCTAATTGGGAGGCTGAGGCAGGAGGAAAGCTTAAGCCCAGGAGTTTAAAGTTGCAATGAGCCATGATCACAACACTGCATTCCATCCTGGGTGACAGAGTGAGAGAGAGAGAGAGAGAGAGAGAGAGAGAGAGAGAGAGATTACTTC
Source organism: Tarsius wallacei (assembly GCA_963574415.1). Lineage (NCBI taxonomy): Eukaryota > Metazoa > Chordata > Mammalia > Primates > Tarsiidae > Tarsius > Tarsius wallacei. Next base: position 1,434 of record CAUYQG010124004.1, on the reverse strand, counting down.
CCTTCTACCACAGCCTAATAGTGCTCTTTCACCCACATCACTCATTGAATCTCAAAGTCGACCCCAAACAAGGTGACAGCTTTCAATGCTTAAAGTACTGGGTGTAGCAAATTTAGATCAGTCCAGATAATTATCCTCAGACTTAGATACTTTAGGTAGGAAATGATTTCAGCTGAAGGTGAGGCCAGACAGAGGAACATTTTCAAATTTTAACTAGGCTCTGAATGGTAAGTCACTGAATTGTCCTTTTCTTTGGAGATTTCTCTGTGGGGTTTCATCAAACCTTTTCATAGCTTTGTGAGTTCACTAACACGAGATAGAAGCCATTTGCTTTTCAGATAAATTTTCCCACAGATGACTCAAAGGACCAAATTCTGCCCACTTTGAACCTTGTAAGTCCCTCTGCAGCATCACTGGAAATTTTAATTTGCTTATAAAACAAGTCATAATAACCGTTTACATGTCAATAGTGCTTTCCCATACTCTGCCTCACTCCATCTTCCTTGTAGGGGTCCAAGAAAACCTTTGCTGGTAGATCCTCTTACCCAAAACAACGAGAGATGCCACACTCCAAGAAGAAAGCAGAGCTGACAATTATTAGGCAGAAAGTTGGATCTAATAAGCCATGAAAAGAATCCAGAAAAGCTCTACAAGGATAAACGCATATTTTTTTTTAAGAGAAGCAATGCCAGGAATTGGAGGGCCAGTCATAATGAGAGTGAGGTAGCATGGACAACAATGGAGAGGAAAATAAATGAATAGGAAAAGTGCTGTTTTCCTGGCTGAGTTTAAAGGGCCAGGGCCAAATATTCTTTGTTAAACATTTCCCACTGTTTCTGCTGTAGTCAGCATCCCAAAATGTTTTATATACAGTAGACAGACAAAATAGCACTGTACCACCCAGTACTCCTTGAGATCAGCCTTATGCTGTCTCCCTTGACTCTGAGCTCCTTGAGAGCGAGCACTGCATCTAATATCATACCTTGCCAGTGGCCAGCCTCAATTCTGCTGGTCTCCTATCCTTCCAGCAGTCTCACTCTTTACTCCTATCATACACAGCCAGATATACTGTATCTCTTCCTGGGTAGTGCATGGGCACTTCAAACTCATGATGTCCAAAGCTCATTTATTATTTTCTTTTTTTTTTTCTTTTTATTTTTTATTATTATTATTTTTTTATTGTGATATTGAGGGGTACATTTAAGGGTGAGGTACACAAATATGTCTCATTCAGGCACCCTTGTTTGTAAGAAGTGTCCCCCCATCCCCAGACAGGTATTTACTGCCATTAATTGCTTCCCCTATCCCTCCCACCCCCCCCTCGTTTCCCACCACTGTCAGTCATTTTCTTGTGGTAATACGTTGGGTGATCAAGGTCTACTATATGAGTGAGAACATGTGATACTCAGTTTTTTGTTTCTGTGAGAGGTCACT
>CAUYQG010124001.1:0-15904 GCA_963574415.1 Tarsius wallacei | reverse complement strand
CCCCCCCAACGTCCTGGGGTTATTGGCAAGCGCTACTGCACCCAGCCTTCTTTAATTTTGTGCGTTAAAAAATTCAAAAAAAAAAAAAAAAAAAAAAAAAAAAAAAAATATATATATATATATATATATATATATTTGAATTGGAGTCTCACTCTGTCACCCAGACTGGAGTGCAGTGGCCGCTCCTGGTCACCGCAGCCTCGACCTGCTGGGCTCCGGCGATCCTTCCGCCTCAGCCTTCCGAGTAGCTGGAATTACAGGCATGTGCTACCATGCCCGGCTGATTTTTTGATTTATTGTAGAGATGAGGTCTTGCCAAGTTGCCCAGGCGGGTCTTGAACCCGCAGGCTCAGGTAATCCACTCACCTCAGCCTCCCAAAGCGTGGGATTACAGGCTGAGCCACCGAGCCTGGCTTAAAAATATATTTTAAAATTAGAAAGAAAATTGCAGTTTGACACTTTTTGGTGTTGGTTTTTTTTTTTTTTTTTTGTGAGTAGGAGTCTCACTTGGTTGCCCAGGCTGGAGTGCAGTGGCCCACTCACGCCCACCCCAGCGTCGACCTGCTGGACTCAGGTGATCCTTCCCCATTAACCTTCTAAACAGCTGAAGCCAACCGGGCGCAGTGGCTCACTCCTAGAATCCCAGCACCTTGGAAGGCTGAGGTGAGAGGATTGCCTGAGCCCACTGGTTTGAGACTATCCTGGGCAACTTGGTGAGACCTCATCTCTACACTAAATCAAAAAATTAGATGGGCTTGGGGTGCGTGCGTGTAGTTCCAGCTACATGGAAGGCTTAGGCGGAAGGATTGCTTGAGCCCAGCAGGTTGAAGCTGCGCTGTGGCTGTGAGCGTGCCGCTGCACTCCAGCCTGGGCGACAGAGGGAGACTCCGACTCAAAAACAAAACAAAACAAAAACCAAATTGCTGAAACTACAGGCATGCGCTACCATGCCTGGCTAATTCTTTGATTTATTGTAGAGATGAGGTCTCACCATGTTGCTCAGGCTGTTCTCGAACCCGTGGGCTCAGGCAATCCTCTCACCTCGGCCTTCCAAAGTGTGGGTTTACAGAATTAGACCCACTGTGTCCGGCTTGGTTTGTTTTGTTTTTGAGACAGGGTCTCAATCAGTTGCCCAGGCCAGAGTACAGTAGCACAATCATAGCTCACTGTGACCTCCAATTTCTGGGCTGAAGCGATCCTCCTTCCTCAGCCTCCAAGTACCTAGGACTATGTATGCATGCCACCATACCCGACTAATCTTAAATGTTTGTATAGAGACACAGTCTCACTATGTTGCCCAGTCTGGTCTTGAACTTCTGACCTCAAGAGACCCTCCCACCTTGGCCTCCCAAAGTTCTGGGATTATAGATGTGAACCACCATGCCCGGCCAGAATTGATGTTTTTGTTCTTTGGTTTTTTTGAGTTGGAGTCTCTGTCGCCTGGGCTGGAGTGCAGCGAACACTCACGGCCACCGCAGCCTTAACCTGCTGGGCTCAGGCGATCCTTCTGCCTCAGCCTTCCAAGTAGCTGGAGCTATAGGCGTGTGCCACCACGCCTGGCTCATTTTTTGATTTATTGTAGAGACGAGGTCTTGCCAAGTTGGCCAGGCTGGTCTTGAAACCTTGGGCTCAGGCAGTCCTCTTGCCTCTGCCCTCAAAGTGCTGAGATTACAGGCGTGAGCCACCATGCCTGTCCTACAGTTAATTTTTAAGCACTAAATGTATGCCTTTCACATTTATTACAAAATATTAGAAAACAAAGGAGTTTTGTGTTTAGCTTGGCAAATTATTTATTGCTATAGAATGGAATCTAGTCAATATGCTAACAAATACTTGTCAGACTGGGGTATACTTTAGCTGATGTAGCAGCAAGAACGAGAATCAGAATTTCCTAATGCTATACATTCACTATTATTTAAAGTACGTTCTATAAGGATGAAATTTGATGAAATGATTTCTGGTAATCCATGTTAACATGCATACTGAAACTGTTCTTGTGATGGGATGGTTCACATAGTTGTCCCTTTCCAAGTGAATAGACATGATAACTTCAGGAAAAGACTGCCTTATTAGAAGGTGTCTCTTAAATCATGTAACTTTTTATTCAGTGGGCCAGTCAGGTTGACACATACAATTAACCATCACATTTTTCCTCAGTAAACGTGTTTTTCCTGATGTTTTTTTAGCAGGATGATGAAAAAAAATACACACACTAAAAAAAATTGTTCCTTCCATGTTTTTCTACAGACAGATGCACCATCAGAAATGGAATTACAGTCATGGTATCCTGTCATAAAGCAGGAAGGTGACCATGTTTCTCAGACACATTCATTTTTGCACCCGAGGTAAGTTGGCATTCATTTGTTTGTTTGTTCATTCATTCAGTAGCTATATGCTATGTGCTATTCTAGGACCTGGAATGTATTATTTAGTTTCAGTTGTTTCTTGTTAATCAGATTATCTTTGAAAATTTTAAATTGTTTTTCGCCAGACACAGTGGCTCATGCCTGTAATCCTAGCACTTTGAGAGGCTGAGGCGAGAGAATTATCTGAGCCCAGGGTTTGAGACCAGCCTGGGCAACATGGCGGGACCTCGTCTCTACAATAAGTTAAAAAAAAAATTACCTGGATGTGGTGGTGTGTACCTGCTTGGATGGCTGAGGTGGAAGGATCATCTGAACCCAGCAGGTTGAGGCAGAGGTGGCCGTGAATGTGCCACCACTGCCCTCCAGCCTGGGTGACAGAGTGAGATTCCAACTCAAAACAACAAAAAAAATTGTTTTAAAATAAGTACATTGGAATTTACTATATCTTTTTATTTATTATTATGGGGAAATTGTAGGCGAATTACGTTATTTAGTACTTTTATTAGAAAAAAATTCAAAGAAAATCTATGACATGAATCGTAAACTGTATTGAATATTTGAGATAACCTTTACTTGGCATTTCCATGTTATTTCTAAAAAAGGTCATTTTCTTTTTGTCCCAAAATGAAAAATGTGTGTTCTCTTTTAATTTCCTTACTTCCCTTTGAGAGGTAAACCGATTCTTTCAGTAACTTTAGTGTCTTAGAAATAAGTTCTTTTGAAACTTAGAGCTTTCATAATAACCACATCTCTGAAAATCAGGTTTTCTTTTTTTTTTTGAGTTGGAGTCTCACTCTGTCGCCCAGACTGGAGTGCAGTGGCCAGTGGCCACTCCTGGCCACTGCAGCCTCGACCTGCTGGGCTCTGGCGATCCTTCTGCCTCAGCCTTCCAAGTAGCTGGAACTACAGACGTACGCTACCACGCCCGGCTAATTTTTGATTTATTGTAGAGATGAGGCTCTCGAACCCATGGGCTCAGACAATCCACTCATCTCAGCCTCCCAAGGCGTGGGATTACAGGCTGAGCCACCGAGTCTGGCTGAAAATCTGGTTTTCATGTCTTCAGTGAAAGTGCATCATACATTGTAAGGTTATAATTTGTTGAGATTTTTATCTGCTGCTGTAAGTCTGTGTTTCCACCAGGCACGGTGAAGAGACTCAGTCTTCTGATTTACATTTAGGTTAACCACTATTATACCTGTTGTGTTTGAAGTCAGTCTCTTCAGCACTGTTAAACCTGTCAGTTTTAGCAGAAAGCTGAATGTTTTGGCCCAAAAGTGTGTGCTGTGAATAAGGGGAGCACTGTAGATATCCTGTAGAAAGAAAATGATATGTGGCTGGGCTTGGTGGCTTAGCTTGTCATCCCAGCACTTTGGGAGGCTGAGGTGAGTGGATTGCCTGAGTTCGTGGGTTCAAGACCAGCCCAGGCAACTTGGCAAGACCTCATCTCTACAGTACATTTTAAAAAATTAGCCAGGCATGGTAGCGTGTGCCTGCAGTTCCGGCTCCTTGGAAGGCTGAGGTGAAAGGATCATTGGAGCCCAGCAGGTCGATGCCGGGGTGGCCGTGAGTGTGGAATGCTGAGGTGGAAGGATCGCCGGAGCCCAGCAGGTCGAGGCTGCAGTGGCTGGGAGCGTGCCACTACACTCCAGTCTGGGTGACAGAGTGAGACTCCAACTCAAAAAAAAAAAAAAAAGAAATTACTTGCAAAATAACAAAAATCCCTCATAATTTTGCTCATAATGTCTAAAGTGCTGAATTTTTTCCAAGAATTTCTTTCTTTCTGAGTTGTAATATCACCTGTTTTGTTTCTTTTCTTTTCTTTTCTTTTTCTGTGAGTTGGAGTCTCACTTCTTCGCCCAGGCTGGAGTGTAGTGGCACGCATGCTCATGGCCACTCCAGCATCAACCTTCTGGGCTTCAGCGATCCTTCTGCCTCAGCCTTCCGAGTAGCCAGAACTACAGGCGCGCACTACTGGCTGTTTTTATTTTGTCATAGAGACGAGGCTGGTCTTGAACCCGCGGGCTCAGGCAATCCACTCGCCTTGGCCTCCCAAAGTGCTGGGATTATAGGCTGAGCCACTGAACCCGGCATGTTTTGTTTCTAAAAATGAGTTTCACCACAAACATGTCATTTATTTTATCACCTAAATGCAGTGTGTAATGTGTGTGTTTTTTTACCTTTGTTTTCAGCTACTACTTATACATGTGTGATAAAGTGGTTGCCCCAAATGTATCACTCACTTCTGCTGTATCCCAGTCTAAAGAGGTCACAAAGACAGAGGCAAGTAAGTCCACATCAAGACAGTCAGAGAAGACTCTTGGTAGTGGTAAACATCAAAAGCCGGTGTCTTATCCAGATGTCTCACTTGAGGAGCAGGAAAAGATGGATTTAAAAACAAGTAGAGGCTTATGCAACCGTCTAGGTAAGTATTCAGAAATTATCCCTTAAAGAGTCAGTGTCTAATTTATTCAGCCTTTTCTTTTTTTTTTTTTTTTGGAGTTGGAGTCTCACTCTGTCACCCAGACTGGAGTACAGTGGCCGCTCCTGCCCACCGCAGCCTCGACCTGCTGGGCTCCGGTGATCCTTCCGCCTCAGCCTTCCAAGTAGCTGGAACTACAGGCGCGCGCTACCATGCCTGGCTAATTATTGATTTATTGTAGAGATGAGTTCTCGCCAAGTTGCCCAGGCGGGTCTCGAACCCATGGACTCAGGCAGTCCACTCACCTCAGCCTCCCAAAGCGCTGAGATTACAGGCTGAGCCACCGAGCCCGGCTTATTTAGCCTTTTCAAAGAGGACTTTTACTTAAGCTAATTTCTCAGGTAATTGAAGCTTTTACCTTAAAAAATGCCACCTTCCAAAACGCTCAGTGGTTTTATTGGAACCTCAGTGGCTGCACTTTTCTAGCATGGTAGTAGCTAAAGCAGTTAAGGAGGTAGATAGGACAGGCTCCTGGCTTCACGTTGCAAGTGATTTTTGTCAGATTTTTTTTTCTTCCCTTCCTACTTTTTCTTTACTGTCAGATTTCTTCAGTGGGTCTTTTTCTTGCCAATTTGCCGAGGACTGAGAAACCATTTAACAGATACTAAGAAGTATATATAAGTCAGGTAAAGAACTCAGGGAAACTTAGTCATGGGATAAAGCAAGGATTGAAAGTCCTGGGAGCCGGGCAGGTGGCATAGAGCAGGCATGTCCAACCTGTGGCCCTCAGGACGCGTGCGGCCCAGGACAGCTAGTCATGTGGTCCCACAAAATCTTTTAACATCATGAGTACTTTGGCGTTTATTTTCTTCGTGATTCCATGCGTCATTCCATTTTTGAAGTTCACAATCATGCCTTATTCATGACATCGGTTTTTGGCAGCTGTTTTCAGTTATAAAGCACAGGAAGAGCAGAATTCAACAAAACATTTCTAATGATCACTTTGAGAACTCGCTAAGAATTGTGACCACTTCTATCAAACCAGATATTGGTATATTAGTTTTATAAAACAAAGTTAAATATCCCCCTAGTTCTATATTGTTCTCATTTTTCTAAACTTTATAATAAAAGTTTATTTGTTTGTTTGTTTGTTTATTTTGAGTTGGAGTCTCACTCCATCACTCAGGCTCAGGGCCACCCCAGCACTGACTTGCTGGTCTCTGGCGATCCTTCTGTCTTAACCTTCCAAGTAACTGGAACTACAGGCACACGCTACCACGCCCGGCTAATTTTTTACTTTTCATAGAGACAAGGTCTTGCCGAGTTGCCTGGACTGGTCTCAAACCCGCGGGCTCAGGCAATCCACTTGCCTCAGCCTTCCAAAGTGCTGGAATTGCAGGCTGAGCCACTGAACCCGGCTAAAAATATATTTAAAAAGAAGTCTTACTATTGTATATGCTAATTATATTGTATAATTTATGTGCGGCCCAAGACAATTCCTCTTTACTCGATGAGGACAAGGGAAGCCAAAAGGTTGGACACCCCAGCATAGATAGAGAATGCTAAGTGGTACTCTGACAGAAAAAAAGTTGCTCACTTAACGTGCATTTAAAAAATACTGTGGATCAAATAAGACATGTCTACTCAAATACTGCCTGTGTTTCCCTCCATAAAGCTGCACAGCTTTGCTTACAGTGTGACAACTATGTTAGCTGCCTTGGAACAGCTGGAGAGTCTTCTAGTTAACTTTACTTTTTATAGAGAATTGAGATTCTTGGGGTTTTCTGTACTTTGAGATTTTTTTTTTTTGAGTTGGAGTCTTACTCTGTTGCCCAGGCTGGAGTGCAGTGGCATGCTCCCGGCCACCGCAGCCTCGACCTGCTGGGCTCAGGCGATCCATCTGCCTCATCCTTCTGAGTAGCTGGAACTACAGGCGCACGCCACCATGCTCGACTAATTTTTTGATTTGTTATAGAGATGAGGTCTTACCAAGTTGCCCAGGTTGGTCTTGAACCCCTGGAGTCAGGCAATCCTCTCAACTCTGCCTCCCAAAGTGCTGGGATTACAGGTGTGAGCTGCCATGCCCGGCAAATTTTGAGATTTTTATTTATCTATTTCTTTGTTTGTTTTTAGAAAGCAGGATTTATTGAGAGGACAAAAAAGCTCCCACAGTGGGAAGGGTCCTGAAAGGGTTGCCAAATTTTGAGATTTTAAAATCTGAGTTTTCTTTGACTTTAAACACGGTAAACACAAAATAGTAATGTCCTGTTATGCCATATTTGTATTTTATTTCCAAAATTTACTAATTCTAGTGACTTTTATTTCTTGAGTCAGAGCTCACTCTGTCCTGCAGGCTGGAGTGCATGCAGTGCCACGCTCATGGCCACCGTAGCCTTGACCTTCTGGGCTCAGGTGATCCTTCCGCGTCAGCCTTCCAAGTAGCTGGAACCACAGGTGTGCGTCACTAAGCCCGGCTAATTTTTTGACTTATTGTAGAGAACGAGGTCTTGCTATGTTGCTGAGGTCTCAAACCACTGAGCTCAGGAAGTCCTCCTGCCTCTCTACCTCCCAAGGTGCTGGAATTATGGGTGTGAGCCATTGTGCCCAGCCTTTATTTTATTTTTTTGTGGAGACAGGGTCTCACTAAGTGATCCTCTCACCTCGGCATCCCAAAGTACTGAGATTACAGGTGTGAGCCACCATGCCCAGCCTCTTTTAGAAAATTGCTGAGATGTAATTCACATACCTTCACACCCTTAAAATGCAGTGGCTTTTAGAATATTCGCAAAGTTGTCTAACCATTATGACTTACGTTGTTGCAGAATATTTTCATCACTCCAAAAAGTCATCCTGTAATCTATTAGCAGTCACCTCCACTCTTCCTTTCCCACATCTCTCACAACCACACATCTATTTTTTATATGGATTTACCTATTCTGGACATTTCACGTAGGAAGAATCATACTATATGTGGCTTTTTGTGTCTGACTTCTTTCACTAAGCATAATGTTTTTAAAGTCCATGTTGCTGCGTGTGTCAGTAGTTCTTTTTATGGGTTAATAATATTCCATTATGTGGATGTCACCACAGTTTGTTTATCCCTGCATTGGTTGATGGACGTTTGCCCTATGTCTGCTTATTTTATTTATTTATTTATTTTTTGAGTTGGAGTCTCGCTGTTGTCCAGACTGGAGTGCAGTGGCCGCTCCTGGCCACCGCAGCCTCGGCCTGCTGGGCTCTGGCAATCCTTCCACCTCAGCCTTCCAAGTAGTTGGAACTACAGGCGCACGCTACCACGCCCAGCTAATTTTTTGATTTATTGTAAAGATGAGGTCTCGCCAAGTTGCCCAGGCAGGTCTTGAACCCACGGGCTCGGGCAATCCACTCACTTCAGCCTCCCAAGGCACGGGATTACAGGCTGAGCCACTGAGCCCGGCATGTCCACTTATTGTTATGAATAATGCTTCTATGAACACTTCTGTACAGGTTTTAGTATGGACATACGTTTTCAGTTCTTTTGGATATATTTTGAGGAGTGGAACTGCTGGGTCATATGTTAATTTTGAGAGACTGCCAAACTGCTTTCCAAAGCAACTGGACCATTTTACATTCCTGATAGTATCTGATGGGAGTTGGAGTTTCCGCACAATTTTGTCCACACTTGTTATTGTCAGTCTTTTGAGTATAGCCATCCTAGTGAGTATAAAGTGGTGTCTCGTGGTTTGATACGCAACTCTCCAGTGACTAATGATATTGAGTCTTTTTGTTTTTCTTGGACATTGCCCATCTTCTTTGGAGAAACGTCGGTTAAGATCCTTTGCCTACTTTTACATTGGTTATTTGTCTTTTTACTGTTGAGTTATGAGTTTTTTTTAAATGTATTCTGAATACTAGATCCTTATCAGATACATGATTTGCCATTCTGTTAATTTTTTTTAAACTTTCTTGTTAGTGTCCTTTGAAGCCCAAAAGTTTAGAATTTTATGAAGTTCAATTTACTTACTTTTTCTCACCTTAGATACTGTATGTAAGAAGCCATTGCCTAATCCAAGGCCAGGAGGATTTACATTTAAGGGTTGTAGCTCTTACATTTAGGACTTGGGTACATTTTAAGTTAATTTTTATATATAGTGTGAGGGCCAATCTTGTTCTTTTGCATATGGATGCAATTGTCCATTTATTTAAAAAATGATTTTCCTGATTGAATTGCTCCGGCATCTTTGTCAAAAAAAAAAAAAAGTATGGGTTTATCTATTTCTAGGCTCTGAAATCTGTTCTACTGATCTGTATATCTATCCTTAAGCCATACCACACATAGTCCAGATTTCTGTTGCTTTTTAGTAAGCTTTGAAATTGGGAATTGTGAGTCCTCCAACTTTGTTATTCTTTTTCAATATTATTTTTGCTATTTTAGATTTGTGGCATTTCCATATGAATTTTAGAATCAGCTTGTCCATTTCTGCAAAAAAACCTGTAGAGATTTTTATAGGAATTGCACTGATTAAGTAGAACAATTTGGGGAGTATTACTACTATCTTAACAACATCAAGCCTTTCAGTCCATGAACTTGGGGTGTTTTTCCATGTATTTAGGTCAGTTTCCTTCAGTGATGTTTTGTGGTTGTCCTTGTACATGTCTTACACTACTTTTGTTAAATTTATTTCCAAGTGTTTTATTCTTTTTGATTCAATTTGTGAATGAAATTGTTTTATTTTTTTTAGCAGAATGATATTCAGACTTTGTTACTTAATTTTTTTTTTCCTCAAAGATCTATCGATCTCTAATAATCTTACAGGTAAAAAGAAATCCGAGTCTACCGCTTGCAGCTTCATCAGAGACACAAGCAAGGTGGGAACTGGCCACGATGGTGCAGCTGCTTCTCCACTTCCTGTGAAAGATGTCGTTTGTGAGGATGATAAGGGAAAAATCATGGACGAAGTGATGAGAACCTATGTAAAACAGCAGGAAAAATTGAACTCAATTTTACAAAAGAAGCAACAACTTCAGATGGTAAAATTGTTATCTAAATGATTGTCCATTGTGAAAAGATACTTTTATGTGTTCTTGGTAAGAAAAGTCAAGATGAGATGCTACAAATGCACTTGAGATTATTCAGAGTTTTATACTGATAAGCAATAGTAATATGCTTTTAGATTTCTAGATAAAATAGTTTTCAAAAATAATTATTGTTATACAGAACTGATAGGATAGCTGAATTTTAGGTATCTTATGTGCATTGTATTTTCCTGAACTGAACTTTTTGACATGATGGAAATAAAGTAAAAATTGTATTGTGATTCTTTACGTTACAGGAAGTGGAAATGTTGAGTAGTTCAAAAGCCATGAAGGAGCTCACTGAAGAACAGCAGAATTTACAGAAAGAGCTTGAATCTTTGCAGAATGAACACGCTCAAAGAATGGAAGAATTTTATGTTGAACAGAAGGACTTAGAGAAGAAGTTGGAGCAGGTAATGAAGCAAAAATGTTCCTGTGACTCAAATTTAGAAAAGGACAAGGAGGCTGAATATGCAGCACAGGTAAGAATTATGCTATTTGTATAATGGCGCCTTCTCTGTATGGAAGTGGAAGCTGCTACTTCTCTGTGAAAGGAGTTACTTTTTGTTAAACTAACGTTCACTAGGCTAAATTTCAAAATAAATCTGTGAAACAGCTTTATGCTGTATCATGTCCAAGATGATTTTTTGGCATTTATTGTTTTGTTAATTTAAACTTTATTAGTTCTATAATTTTGTTATCTAAATTGCTAATATCAAGTGTTTTATTATTATTATTATTATTATTATTATTATTTTTTGAGTTGGAGTCTCACTCCGTCGTCCAGACTGGAGTGCAGTGGCCGCTTCCGGCCACCGCAGCCTCGACCTGCTGGGCTCGGCGATCCTTCCGCCTCAGCCTTCCGAGTAGCCGGAACTACAGGCGCGTGCTACCACGCCTGGCTGATTTTTTTGATTTATTGTAGAGATGAGGTTTCGCCTGCCCAGGTGGGTCTCGAACCCGCGGGCTCAAGCAATACACTCACCTCAGCCTCCCAAAGGCGCGGGATTACAGGCTGAGCCACCGAGCCCGGCTGTGTTTTATTATTTTAACGTAGCATTTAGGCTGTCAGAGCTACAGATCGGCAAACATGAACTGTTGTCCACCGTGTTCAAAAGCACTGGTGCAAAAATAAATAAGCATCTCACTTCTGTGAATAGTAGCTCCCAACTTAAGGAACATGAACAAGTAACTAACCATGAGCAGGCTGTGCTGAGGTGGGTGGTCAAGGATGGGGGCACCATTCAAGAGGTGCTAGAGGGGTTCGTTCCTCTGGACCCTTTGCTTTTGCCTCAAGTTAATGTCTTGTCAGAGGTCAGATTAATGGTATTAGATATTTAATGTACTTCATGTATGTGGAATAGTTCACTTTGTAAAAAAATAGTTTGAAAGTAGATCTTAGCCGGGCTCGGTGGCTCAGCCTGTAATCCCGCACTTTGGGAGGCTGAGGTGAGTGGATTGCCTGAGCCCGCGGGTTCGAGACCCGCCTGGGCAACTTGGCAAGATCTCATCTCTACAATAAATCAAAAAATGAGCCGGGCATGGTAGTATGTGCCTGTAATTCCGGCTACTCGGAAGTCTGAGGTGGAAGGATCGCTGGAGCCCAGTGAGTCGAGGCTGCGGTGGCCAGCAGCGGCCACTGCACTCCAGTCTGGGCGACAGAGTGAGACTCCAACTCAAAAAAAAAAAAAAAAGAGAAAGTAGATCTTTGCCATGTTTTGAAGATTAAATGGAAATACCATGCTGGATGAAAACTGACACGCCTTTTAACTCACACAGTTGGCAGAACTGAGACAGAGGTTGGACCATGCGGAGGCTGACAGGCAAGAGCTCCAAGATGAACTCAGACAGGAACGGGAGGCAAGACAGAAGTTAGAGATGATGATAAAGGAGCTAAAGCTGCAAATTCTGAAATCATCAAAGACTGCTAAAGAGTAGAAACAGTTAAAGAGGGTCGTCTGTGTATTACAGGGTTTTTTGTTTGTTGTTTGCTTTGGTAATTGAATTCTGAACAACTTACCTGCATGGAGACAACTAGGCATTCTATCCATTTGTAGATCAGAGAAAGTGAAGAGATTATATATTAATACGTACATTTTTACATTTTCCAGATGAATGAAAATGTGTGTTTCTTTGTACTCTTTTTTTAAAAAATCAGCTTAGTAACAATACTGTATGGTTTCAACTAGTATATAAGCTGCCTATATTTCTAATGCAAACATAACAATTGTCTACTTTTTAAAAGTTGCAGTGAGTGATGGAAAATAGCTGTGGTCAATTTTGTTATCCATATTTCAGACTCAATTTTAGATACAATGGTGGCTTTATATTTTAAGTATATAATATAGAGCTACTCAGTGAGTTGAATATCCCTTTTCCTTTTTAATGCAGTCTCCTTTCTAAGTTGATATAGTGTTCTCATTATTACACACACAGCTTATTTAGACTTTGTTCAGACTATGGAATGAATTTCTACCAGTCTCCTCTTTTTAATGTCTCCTAAGAGGAATTTCACTGAAGTTAGAGCACGTCCCCTGGGCACAATGGGGAAGGAGAACATGCATTGTTATGCTCTACTGCTAAAGGTGAGAAGCAGTTATAATTTGTTTTTCAGTTTAAATGTGGCTATATTTAGGATTTTTTTTTGAGCAGCTACTTTGGAAAAATAAAATGTCATAATTTCTGGACTCTTGTTTATGCTGTTAATAGTGGTGTCAAAGTACTGTTCTTGAGAAAAACTGATAACATTGATGTACATCAGTTTCTATACAATCCATCATCCTCTTGTACAGTTTTTATATGTAGTTATGAGTCTTACTGAAATTTATATAATGGACTTGTTTTCCTTTAAGTTGTAAAGTATTAAACACCTTGAAGGTTATTTTGGACTTTTATATGTTTAAATGTTAAATCTTAACCAAATTTGCACGAATGGACCATTTTCAATTATATTTAATGTCAAAAGCAGGAATTCACAGCCAACTGATAGTGGTGACAGGTGAATACAGGACGGTTTAGTCGTCTGCTACTAAAAGTCTCTTAGATAGTTTTTAGAAGACAGGAATTCCTTAGTTGGTGGGGGCAGCATCTTCTGCACTTTTATTTTGCACAGAAAAGTCTCATTCTCTAATGGCAGATTTCGTATTACTTAACTATTGACTTAAAAAATACTCAGTAAAATTCTTAGTATGCATTTTTAAAGGAAGTTTTTCACGTTCTCTTACAAAGGTACTATATGAAATTACTTAAGAGAGCTAAGTTTATTTTAAAGTAAGTTAGCTAGGTTTAAGGTTATATACTGTCTCCAGCATAGAAGGTAGATACTCCGATGGTGTAGAGCTTACAGAATCATTAGGGTATTATTTTCATATTTTGCTTAATGGTACTCACATATTCAAAAATAATTTTTGTTCTCCCCCCAATGTAGTTTCTTTACTAAATTGAATATGATCTGAATGTGTCGTTTCTATTTTCCTTTTAAATTTTGATATTTTAACCCTGTAATTTGTTGATTCTTGGAATCTTTTTAAGGAGGAACAAACGTTAGAATGACATGCAGAAACAAATATTTAAAATGATATGTCTTCCCAGTACCGTTTGTTGAGCTCTGGAGAAAGAAAAATGACATACATTTGTGATACATTTTTATTTTAGTTGTAAATTAGCTGTGTCATAGCTCAGCTTTTTGGAAGACAAACTCAAGCACCTAGAATTTAATTTATTTTTCTAATCCACTCAAAACCTCCCTGCTTTCTGTGATGTAACAAATGATAAGCTTATTTAAGTTTCAACCCAGAACTTCTAAAATAAGTTGCTTAATCTTTGAAATATTTTATTTTAAAATTCTAAGCGGTCCTTAAACATCATTAAGTTATTATAAGCTCATGCTTCAGAATTGAGTAAAGAAATATTTTTTCACATATGAAAACTTGCCACATGACATTGGTTTTCATTTTCCTGAAGATACATTGATGTGCCATAGGTTTCTGTCTAACTTCCTTGGAAAGCTTTTCTTAGTTGTGTAAATATTATACCTATGATTGTCAAAAAAGTAACTTTAAACTGCACAACATGGTTTGAAAACAATATAGAGACTTTTTGTAATACTTTAAAAGTGGCCTCTGCTAAAATATCTATATAAAATTTATTCTTTTATTCTTTGCATGCTTATTTCCTGTGTCGCTTGCTGGCTTGAGTTTGATTTGGTGTTAGTTTTTGCGTGCCAAATTCACCAGGCAAGCAGATTTTTCCTCCGACTCCATGATATTCTTTTTAGGGAAAATACAAAATTGTTTACTCTAAAAAGCTGCATTAGAGGAACTGCCTATAGAAAATTTTGCTAGAGCCTACTCTTTAGAAGGAAGAAACAATATTAGCTTGGGTGATGTTTAATTTGGGTGGTGATAGTTTCTGTAGTATAAACTTTATGAGAAAAATGTACCAAATCTAGAAAGGTAGTAAATGCAAGACATCTTGCTGTCATCGAGGAACTTCTTAGACTACCTGAATTTCACAAATGCGACTTGGAACACTATGACAAGATCTGATCGACAATTTAAGTTTGGCTTGTGTTGTAGTTTTTGTAAAGCGTATTCTTTTGCTTGAATTTCTGTGTTCCTGAGAGTTAGGGTGTTTTATGCTTCTTGAACTAATTTTATAACATATTTAATATATTACCAGTTAAGATATAAAATCATTTGTACATAATTGAATGATAAAGCAGCTACTCAAGCAGGTGAAATAGACTAAGTACTCTGTTTTTTGCAAGTTATTCATCTCTCTTAGAAGTCATGACAGAACAACCAGTTTATGTACACATCTGTGGCTTCTGTTAGAAGGAAAGTAAAATGACAAGGACATTCAAGTAATATAAAATGTGTCAAGGTATTTCCCTAAAATTAACTGCAAGGCTGGTGCTGAAGGTTTTTGGTCAGCTTCTAAAATTTTCTTCTCAAAGAGACTCATGTCTTGATTACTTAGGGAAGATTTCTCACTTTAATTTGCCCTTTATACGTTTAATCCACATGATAAGACATTAAATATTAATATAAGGAAAAATTGTGCTCATACTGTACATCTATTTCTGTGCTTGGAACTACTTGTTAATAGTTTTTATTGATGCTGTCAGCAATAAAGGGATGTATAAACTGCTGTATTATACATTGTGGAATTGGATAATTTAAACAGAGCTTAAATTTTTTTTTTCTAATATAGGGTACTTAAGCATTTCCACTATTGGAAGAAAAGCATATGGATGTTTTATATTGCATCTTGTTTAAAAGGACAGTCTTTTTTTTTTTTTTTTTGTAAAATCTTATTCAAATGGCTTCTAAGCTATATAATGTAATTTGGAGCCTATTTAGTAATAGAATTAAATGTCTTATGTAGTGCTGCAGTTTTTGAATTACAAAGTGATCAAATGTAAAAACAAATTTAAAAATTAAGCCCAGAAAACAAAATAATAGTATTACATTTGTTTAATATAGAACATTTATAAGATTTTTTTTGTCAGTATAGATACCTCACTTGAAAATAAAGCACAGCACACTTAACGTAGTTGTAGTAAAATTCTCCTACTTAAGACCATTGTTAAATGTAGGCATCTTTTGGGGAATTAGAGTTAGTGAGAAATAAAATATATTATCTTTTAACCATCCTGCTAGAAGCTTTTGTTATCCTGATCATTTTAAGCCGACATAGTAGTCTTAAATTATTTCTGAATTTTTAATTTGTGAAAGCAGTCAAGGAAATATCTATTCTGTAACTGTTGAAGCAAATCATTGACTACAGTGACCATAATTCAGTTTAAAATTCTGCCAATGATGTACAGTTTTATGGTTAAAAATGCTGTGGTTGGTTGCATTACATGACACACAAAACTGTCCTCTACCTCACGTGAAATAAATATTTTATATGGTTTTACTAAAAAATCAGACTCATCTATCTGGTCACTTAGTTTACAAATTTTGAACTATATTTATTGAAACATGACATACTGTGCTCTTAGCTTATACCTCAATTGTATTTTGTGCTGTTTTCCATTTTCATGCCTTGTAAATAA
>CAUYQG010123999.1:0-16993 GCA_963574415.1 Tarsius wallacei | reverse complement strand
GGCCCTGCATGGGACCGAGGGACCCTGGGCCTCAGACCGTGCGTCTGGCTGTGGATGAGTTGGTGGGGGAAGGGAAGCAAGAGTCATTTTGGGGAACTCACATTTGGAGAATCTCACAGTTCTGCCTGTGTTGCTGCCATCTTGACCCGGAACCCGCAAGTTACATCTTGAAAACACTTTCATGTCTGTCTTATTAATCCTTATAAAAACCCTGTGGGATATTTATTATTTTTATCCTACAGTTGAAGAAACAGATTCAGTTGCAGAGATGGTGAGTGGTAAAACTGCTATTAAACCCATATCTATATGATTCCAATATCCTATGTGGTAGATAGGATTCTGTGTCTTCCAAGATTTCTCTCCTTGCCACCACCATGTACACATCCTATATAATCCTTGGGACTATGAATTTGATGGGTTTTACTGTCATGATTACATGGCAGTAAATGTTGCCTGACACAGGTGATTTTAAGTATACAGGTGGGCCTGACTTAATTACATGAGTTATTTAAAAGTGGAGAGTGCAGCCGGGCTCGGTGGCTCAGCTTATAATTCTGTGCCTTTGGGAGGCTGAGGTGAGTGGATTGCCTGAGCCCGTGGGTTCAAGACCCGCCTGGGCAACTTGGCAAGACCTCATCTCTACAATAAATCAAAAAAAAAAATTAGCCGGGTGTGGTAGCACGCGCCTGTAGTTCCGGCTACTCGGAAGGCTGAGGCAGAAGAATTGCCGGAGCCCAGCAGGTCGGGGCTGCAGTGGCCAGGAGCGGCCACTGCACTCCAGTATGGGTGACAGAGTGAGACTTCAACTCAAAAAAATAAAATAAAATAAAATGTGGAGAGTTCTCTCTGGTCAGTCAGTAGCAGCAACAGAAGTCAGAGAGATTTAAAGAATGAGAAAGGTTTGATGTATTATTTTTGCCTTGATGGAAGGAGCCATGAAGAGCTGAGAGCAGTTTCTGGCCAATGAGAAATGGGCCCTTTGTCCTGGACTGAACTTGCCATCAAGAATGAACTTGAAAGTGGGTCTTTCCCCAGAGCCTCCAGAAGAGAATTTAGTCTCCATGTGCTCCATGTGTTTTCCACAGATGAGCTTGTGGTCTTTGCCTCAGCCTTGTGACACCCTGTAGCAGAGAATTCAACAGTGACATGCTGGACTTGGAAGCTGCATAACTGTGTCCTAATAAATGGATGTTGTTTTAAGCTTCTAAATTTGGGTTATTAATAATTTGTTATGCAGTAATAGAAACGAATACACCTTGCTTTTCTTCTTAAATCTTAGAACTTGAGACAAGTCTTTCAACTTTTCTGGCCTCAATTTTCATTTGAAAGAGTGTTAGATGTGATCTTTGATTCTAACATTCTTAAAAGTGTTCTTTTTTTCTTTTTGCTTTTAAGAGTTGAAAGAAAATAATGCACTTGAAAGGAATTTAATCTTGAGAAAATTGTATACAAATGGAAGAGAATAGTATTCAATTTAATAATGTTTGTAGTCATCTCATGGCCTTTTGGGATCTTACAGGTCAGTTTCTCATTGAGAAGTAATTGCTATTTTACAGCCACAGCTATGGATATGTTGAGAAGATAAAGATTTCGGACTTGTGATCTCCACCTCATCTGTGGAAAACAGGGAACACATGGAGGGAATGATGCACTTCAATGTCCTGAAGCCCCATGCTAGAGCTTGAAAGTACTGTAGAAACAAGGCAAGGTGCCTACCTTTACAGTTGAAGGGGAGGGGAGCATGTTCACATGAACTAGCAGTGATGACAAAGTGAAGTTCTAGAGGAGGTAGGGAGGCTTCATTGGAAGACATAGCTTGGGCTAGGTTTTGAAGCAAAGTAGATAACCACGCCATTGGTGCTGGAGCAGCCCAGACAGAAGCACCAGCATATGGGAATGTGCAGGATGTGAGACTAACAGTATGGATTGTACTTACTGATTCTAAAGCCCAAGGTAGGGATTTAGTAAATGGAAATGGTTAGCTTATGGATTATTGCTGAAGTATTTGGAGTGGTGAAACTGGAGAGAGGATTTTGTAAACAGGATGCCTCTATGCTGAACACATTGGGCATCAGAGTCTGATACAATTTTTCTAATTTTAAAATCATATAATCAACATTTACTTATTCTTTAATCTAGTGCTTATTCCCTCTGAAGGATATTTTGTTCAGCTTTACTTTCTGTAGTTAGAATTATAAAATCAATAAGAACATACTGAATATACACTTGTCAGTGACTTCGTGATTTGTCCCTGCTGCCACCTAACACAAGATCTTATTAGGTTCTCCTAAAGATTCAGAAAGATTTGTCCAAAATATAAACTTTATGTTAAGTATAGAATTACAGTACTGAAATACGAATTTCTGGATTGCAAACTTCTTGAGGACAGGCAAGTCCTGCCATTCACATCTCCATATCACCTAACACACTCAGCATGGTTTTCTGCACACAGCAAGTGCTCAGTGTTGAATTAAATTTAAATTGAGGTAAATTGAAATTAGCACACAAAACAGGGGCAGAGATCATTGAAAAAATGTTCTGATGGATTGTGCTCAGACTTTTTGCACACACTAAACTAGAATGACTTGAAAGCACAGAGCAGCTGCAGCACACTCCTCCAGAAGAATGCCACATTTCAGGCCCTTATTCCTGGAAAGAAGTCATTCAGCTGCTGGAGTGCAGCTGCCAGGAGGAAATCCCCTCTCCACACTCAATCAGAGCTGTTTTCATCAGCCATTAGAGACACAGTTATTATTACTCTAGATGACTGCTCCATGAGTCGATGGATAAATTATGTTAACAATTATGGGAATTAGTATGACACTAAAGAATTACTAAGTGGTGTATAAACATTGCTACTTTCACAACATTATACAGAGCAAAAGACCAGTAAGATACCGACTTGATTGGTAGCTGTGGTTGGTCTTTTGTTTGGTTTTAGTGGGAAGATTTTTTTCCCCCTAAAGTCTTTTGAGTCTGAAAGAAACTTTAGAAGTTATCTGTTTCTCTGCCATTTAGTCTTTTGTTCACTGGACAATTGTTTATTGAATACCTACTGTGACACACACAGGGTAAGCCTCTAGATTTGAACAGCAAATAAGATAAACATAGTTCCTTGCCCTTATATGAAGCTGACAAACTAAGTTAGAAATTTCAAGAGTAAAGTATGATGGCTAAGGGCAAGATGCTGTGGGTGTGTATGCTCAGGGAATAAGCCTAGACCAGGGAGGTGAGATTCTCTAAGGAAATCATATTTTAGGTGATAACTAAAGGTGAATGGGATATGCAAAGGGAGGGAGGGAGAAAAGGGTGGAAGGACTTTCAGGTCGAAGGAATAACCACATTGATGTAAGCTAGGTCTTATTAAGTAGAAAAATCAAGTCTGAATTTCTAAAAGAAAAAGGATATTCTGAGTGGTGAAGGCAAAAGTGAGACTTCAGACTTGGACCAAGCTCATTTCTTTTACTGAGGATTGTGCCATCTAGTGGCGGTTGCATGTCAATACATGTATTGTGTTAACAGGTTTCTAAAGAATCCTAGTTACTTTTTGAGCTGGAAGGTGCCTGCTTTAGTAAATGACTATTCCATTGGCTCCCAACTTTTATTGAGGATACCATTAATTATCTGCCTCCCCCATGGGCCCATGTTTTGAAAGCTATCTGTCAAACAAAAATACACTTCTTTTTCTTTTTTTAAAAGTCTAACTGGATTATCTTGATTACATTATTCAATTGATAGAATTCCACTTCAAAGCAAATAAATTTGGTTTTGTGTTTTACTAAGCCTTTTAAACTCCAGTTCTGCCTTAGTAAAGCCATCTTACCTCTCTGTGGAACTATTCCTCATCTGAAAATGGAAATGATAAAATAGGTATAACAACATACAGTTTTGACCCTTTTCCCGTTTGCCTGAGAATACTTGCCAGTGGCATTTGCAGCTGTAGCATTTTCCCCGAGATTACTAGCCTTACCCTCAAAGTTTACCACAAAATATCTCACTTTTATTATTATTTTTACATAGCTCTAGTAAATCAATACTTTGGAAACAAATGACATCATTCTATTTACAACATTCTGATTTTAGTAGTGATATTTCCATTTTAAAATAAAGTAATTCTCTTTTTCTAAAGTAATTCTCGATTGCTGAAAGTGTAAAATCCTAGAACATGTAGCATTTCTATGCATGATGTTAAATACTGGTCATCATATATATCCCTGTTACATTAGGATTAGAGACAAGTTCTGTTTTAAAAAAACTCCAAGGACAGTTTTTATATTTTATTTTCACATTGAAAACCAGTCAAATTTTCTTCAGCCTCAAACAGGAAATGGGTTAAGTAACTATGAGGAAAAATGAACCTGTAAGTGGATACTCAGTAAATATTTATTCCTTTTCTAGCCTTTTCATGAGCAAGAGTTTAATTTTTTGAAGCTTACTGATCCTTATTCATATTGAGGAGTCAGACCCCTGGGAATTCAGGTGTCTCATCCTTGGTGATTAATCTCAATGTAGTTCAGCCTTATTATTTTTACAGATGAGGAAACTAAGACCCAAGAGGAAGGAAGTGATCTCATTTTTGCCTTTGATCTTAAATTATATATCAGATTATTTGCAGTAACTATAAAGAAGCAGTTAGTGAAAAGGCCTGGTGTCTCTCAGTAATGGAAAGAAGCCCAATATGGTAGAATAAGAGTGGGCAAGAGGGAGAACCATGCAATAAGGCTGAAAAGCAGGCTGAGCCATGACCCTGCAGGGCCTTCTAGGCCATTTTAGCTAGTCTGGTTCCTGTTCTAGGGGCATGGGCATAAAGAATGTTAATTATTAGTTGAAATTTGGAAACATCTGGACAAATGCATTTTTAATTTTTCACCCATATGTTTAGAATAGTCAAATTACAGGTTTAAAGTTATAAAGTATTATTGTGTAAGTTGACAGCAATAAATGAATGTGTTTCTAATGAGGACCAGAACAAAAAATAATGGGTCTTAAATAGACAAAAGAGATTTGGATGTGGAGGGAAATTCTTGACCAAGGTTTGTGTGACATTGGTCATGTTGCTGAGGATTGTCCGTCCTGGAAAAGCTTATCTAGGCAGCAGTATTCTTAGGTCATTATGAATCTGAGGATTTTCAAACTATTATCCATACAAGATGAATATTTAAACTATCTAAAGAACTTTTAAAGTATGTTTGAGATATTGGGATTTTTGTTTGATTTTCTTTTTTAAAAAATCTATGGAATAGGGTACAAAGTTTGAAAACACCATTGGATCTAGAGTTATCTTTCATACTAGCTAAAAGTCAGTGATCCCAAAAACACAGTATGGTCATATTTATCTTGTATTTATCCTTCCTCTCTCCTGTGCTGTAGTGTCCTGTATTTAACAGTCTCTATAACTCTACTTATCCCACAGACTTAACATTCTTTTTTTTGGTAGAGACAGGGTCTCACTATGTTGCCCAGGCTGGAGTTCAGTGGCACAATCAGCTCACAGCAGCCTTGATCTCTTGGACTCAAGTGATCCTCCTGCCTCAGCCACCCAAGTAGCTAGTGCTACAGGTGTGTGCCACCATGCCCAGCTAATTTTTTTTTTTTTTTCACTTTTTGTAGAGACAAGATTTCAGTATGTTACCTAGGCTGGTCTCAAACTCTTGGACACAAGTGATCTTCCCGACCAGCCTCCCAAAGTGCTGGGATTACAGGCATGAGCCACTGTGTCTGGCAGACTTAACATTCTAGAACATTATTCTTTTCTTCCAAACTGTTTTTTCTTGCTTAGTGAGAATAACCACCATCATAGATCCGTTAGCCCCAACTGGACACTGGGGAGTCATATTCAATTCTTTTCTGTACCTCTATTCTCACTGGCTGTTTGTCTTGTGGATTACACATCCTCAGAAATACTTGGATTAATAATGCCCTTCTCCACTTCTGTTATGATTGCCCTAACTTAGATCCTTGACAGAGTTACTGCTCCTGCTTTCTTAGTGAGGTCTCTGCCTAGTCTTGACCTCTTCCAGGCTGTCTTCTCTACAAAATCCATCCAGGTTGCTGCAAAGTCCATATGTTTGTCCTTCTTTATGGCTGTATAATATTCCATTGTGTATATATACTACATTTTTTAAATCCAGTCCAGTTTTGATGGCCAGCACAGTTGGTTTCATGTTTTTGCTATTGTGAATAATGCTGCAACAAACATGCGTGTGCAGGTATCTTTTTTATAGAATGATTTGAGTTCTTCTGGGTATATTCCCAGTAGGGGGATTGCTGGGTCATATGGAAGGTCAATTTCTAGTTCTTTCAGAAGTCGCCACACTGTTTTCCAAAGAGGTTGCACTAGTTTGCTTTCCCACCAGCAGTATAGAAGTGTTCCTTTTTCTCTGCATCCTCGCCAGCATCTGTTGTTGTTTGTTTTATTCATGATGGTCATTTTTATTGGGGTTAAGTGGCATCTCAATGTGGTTTTGATTTACATTTCTCTGATGATTAGTGAGGCTAAGTACTTTTTCATGTGTCTGTTGGCTGCCCGCATATCTTCTTTTGAGAAGTGTTTATTCATATCTTTTGTCCACTTTTTAATGGGGCTATTTTTTTTCTTTTGGCACGTTTGAACTCCTTGTAGATCCTGGATGTTAGACTTTGTCAGATATATAGTTGGCAAATATTTCTTCCCATTCTGTGGGCTGTTTCCCCACTCTCCTGATGGTTTCTTTTGCTTTGCAGAAGATTTTCAGTTTGATGAAGTCCCACTTGTCTATCTTATCTCTTATGGCATGGGCACTTGGGGTTTTGATCAGGAATTGGTTGTCAGTTCCAATTTCCATAAGGATTTCTCCTGAATTTTCTAAGATTCTTATTGTTTGAGGTTTTACGTTTAGGTCTTTGATCCATTTAGAGTTAATTTTTGTGTATGGTGATAGGTAGGGGTCCTGTTTCAATCTTCTGTATGTGATCAGCCAGTTTTTCCAGCACCATTTACTGAATAAAACTCCTCTCCCCAGTGGTTGTTGTTGGAGGCTTTGTTAAAGCCTCCAGAATCTCTATCCTGTTTCGTTGGTTTGTATGCCTGTTCTTGTACCAATACCAGGCTGTTTTGATTATTGTAACCTTATAGTAAAGTTTGAAGTCTGGAAGTGTGATACCTCCTGCTTTGTGATTGAAACCTTTGTAAAAATAAAAATTATGGATTTGTTACCTCTGTTCACTTTCTTTCTTGAAAATTGCTTTTTCATTTGCTTTTATTTCACTCTTTGGTATTCCATTGCATTCTTCCTCTTTGCCATCTTTGGTATAAAGTAAAAATATCTGGGGAAGGTGTCTAATGACTCATACTCCTTAAAAAACTCAGAATAAAGGAAACATTCACCCCTTTAAGGGAAAGAAGGCTTCTGCTTTCTTTGTGGAGTTTCAAGAGTCATGAGCAGATTCTTTCCAGGTCTACAGTTCTGCTCTCTTTTGCATTGTTACTTAATTTTTTTTCTTGGCTTTTTGATATACCAGAAATTATTTTGCATTGTGAGGAAACTTGACCTTAATGTATGTAATGGCTAGGCAAAAAATACATACACTTTTGGAGATGTGTGATGGCATTTGTTGACAGTGAATGACTATTATTACATGGTGTCATTTGTTTCTTTACGTGTTTGGATTTAAAAGGCTTAGTTTAGGCCTTAAAAACTGCATGCTTTCTAGGCCCACCTTGAAGGGCTCCACCTTGAAGCTAGTAATCTAATTAAGAAGCAACTTAAGTTAAAAAGCCAAAATACAACTTTATGGCATTTAGTTGGCTATCCTAAAACCTTTTTTGTAAAAGAAAATTGCTACTTGTAAGGGTGTCTACCTATGTACATTAGAAACTTTTACCAGTTTTAAATTCATAACTCATACTTTTGTTAAAACGCTTTTCCTGGTCATTTTAACTGAAATTATACCATCCCCCCCCCCCCCGCCATGGTTTGAGCAAGTGATGGTACAGTATTTAGGCCAAATATCTTAGCTCTGTACTTTTAAAATATAAATTCTCTACCTTGTTTCACTTAAAAGTTGTGCCTTTAGAAATACAAACTTAGGGTTTCCCAGCTAACAATTTCCTAACGCAATGAAACAGATAATCAAGAGCTTGATAGTCTATAGAAAGAGGAACTTTGAAAATTAGCAAATGGAGAATCTTATAAATCTATAAGATCTGCTTCTGTATGTGTCTGTATGTCTATGCATTTATATATGTCCTGTGTATGTGATACTTCACTACCAAAATATATGAAAGAGCTCTACTTAGCTTAAAGAAAAAGCTAAGTAGTTTTTATATTTTATCCAAAAAATGGAAACTTTAACTCAAGTGCCTTTTCGTTCACATGACTTTAGAAATCTTTACTAAATAAAGCTTTAAAATTGTTGGTAAAATAAAATAGAAACATCATAAAATTTTTTTGGACATTTTGTCTGAGTTTATTTTATTGGTCAGATACTGTCTCTGCTAGATGTTTACTTTGCTTCTGGGCTGGGCATGCTGGCTCACACCTGTAGTCCCAGCACTTTGGGAAGTCGAGATGGGAGGATCACTTGAGCCTAGATGTTCAAAACCAGCCTGGGCAACAAAATGAGAGCTCATGTCTGTAAAGGAAAAAAAAAAGATTTAAAATAATGATAATAAATAAAACTGTGCTTCTGTGATATATATATTTTTTTTGAGACAGAGTCTTGCTTTGTCACACAGGCTGGAATATAGTCATATGATCATAGCTCACTGTACCCTCAAACTCCTGAAGTGATCTCTGGCCTCAGTCTCCCAAGTAGCTGAGACTACAGGTATGTACCACCAGGCTTAGCTAACTTTTAAAATTTTTTTGTAGAGATGGGGTCTCGCTATGAGGCTGGGTCTTGAACTCCCAGCCTCAGGTAATCCTCTTACCTTGGCCTTCCAAAGTGTTGGACTTACAGGCATGAGCCACTATGCCTAGCCTGTAATATTTTTAATATTTACTTAAGTTGTCTGTAAACATATGTCCAAACATTGTCCTTTGTCCTGGACTTTGCATCCAGTACATAAGTAAAATTGCTAACCTCCTAGGTTTGTCACTAAAAATAAGAGTCACTAAGAGTTAACATTAAAATTAATGTGTGTAATTAAAACATCTATATATAAGAGAAACAATTTTACATGTATAAGGAAAGTATATGTTCTTGGTAAAATGTTATAAGAAGGCATGCGAATGTAGAATTTGTTAAAAGGAAAGTAATTTTGTCTAAAGATTTTTTAAGAAAAGGATGATGGTTAAAACTAAATGGATATAGAAATTTGGGGAAAAGTTTATTTTTTCCTCCAAGGTGAGGGGTATCACATACAAGTTCTCCTAAGAGAGAAGATTGAGATTGCTGGTGAGTGCCCATTTTGAGTAGAAAATGGAAGGAGAGGAGGTTAGAACCGCTAGAGGATTACAGAGAAGGGGAAAGCAACAAAAAGTCTGGCTGAGATTGACACCTGAGGAGCTCAGCAGGGGTGGGTAGAAGTGCCTCCCTAATCCCCCCATCCCTTCAACTATCTGCTGACTGCTAAACAGTTGGGCAGCCCCTCTGTCCCCATAACACAGGGCAGCCCTGTTGTTGGCTGTTGGAGATCTTTCAAGGAGTAGAGAACTAGGTGGCCAGTTGTGCAGCTGTGCTGCATGCCTCTCCCCAGGCCCTGGCCTAGACAGTGGGTGCCATACTGGTTGTCCACTGGGAGCCACTGCCCTACCAGGTGATTGCCACCTGCAAGCTACTGCACTATTGGATCACTTGCAGACTTCACCCTCAATCTGCTTTGTCTCGGTGGGTCCCTGGGGAGCAGTGGATTTTCTAGAGACTTAACCCCTGGTGTGAGATAGGGAGCCCTCCTTGGAACAAGCCTTTCTTGGGACAAAGGAAACCCAGACACAGTGCCAGCTGTCAAGAGAGGCAGTACCAAAGTCCGGGAACAGTCTCGGAGTGAAGGCTATCTCTCACACCCTGCCTTCCTCTAGAGCACAATTGCAAATGCGGAGGTGGCTTTTCCTGTTGGAGTCCAGGAAGCCATGCATAAAGAGGCCAGTTATCATGGTTTTCCCAGTAGCTCACCCTCTCTGAGTGCAAGGGTGCATGGGGGAGGGCATTTTTGGTGTTTTTTTAGTGCCCATACTCTACTGGGGGCCAGTGAGCCAAGAATGAAGAATCCACCTGCTGGCTCTTACTCTTAAGCACCATCTACTGAACTGCAACCTGAACTATACAACCAAACAAAAATATATTACTACAACAAGTATCCCCCAAGACAGTCACCACATGAACCTATCAGCAGCCAAAGAACCCATACAAAGCAGTGGCCATCTGAGAGCACCCAAAAATGAAGCCAGTCGACTGTACACAACATACACCACAGTCATACCCACAAAAGAAAAATAAGAAGGAAATCAAAAAGCCCATTTCCAGCAGTAACAAATTTAAAATGAAGCATTAGCTCCCCTAGATAAGAAGGAACCAGTCCAGACTCCTGCAGGACTGAAAACCAGAGTGTTGCATCTCTTCCAAAGGATTGCACCATTTCCCTAGCAATGGGCCCTAACCAGAATGAACACTCCATATGACAGAGACAGAATTGACATTATGAGTGGCAAAGAGATGGAACAAGATCAAAGAGAAAGTTGAAATTTATAACAGAGGAGCCAGGAAAATCATCTGAGTTGAAAGAAGGCACCGCCATACTAAGAGAACCAAATTGAACTGGATGGAATAATTTACCTCAGGAACTTCAAAGTAAAGTTGTAAGCCTTAACAACAGAAGAAAGAATTTCAGAGCTTGAAGAACAATACTTCAAATCTGCCCAGTCAGACAAAAGTAAAGAAAAAAATAAATAAACCTTCAAGAAATAATGGGATTTTGAAAAGTGACCACACCTGAAATGCATTCCTGAGAGAGAAGAGAATGGAAGCAACTTGGAAAACATATTTGAGGACATGATTCAGGAAAACATCCCCAGTCTTGTTAGAAAGGTTGACATGCAGAAATTCAGAGAACTTCTGCAAGATAATATAGAAGACAGCCAAGCCCAAACCACCTATAAAGGGAGGTCCAGAAGATTAACAGTGGAACTCTCAGCAGAAACCCTATAAGCCAGAAGAGATTGGGGGCCCCTTTTTAGCATTCTTAAAGAAAAGAAATGCCAGTCAAGAATTTCCTACCCTACCAGACTAAGTGTCATAAACGAAGGAGAAATAAAACAGTTAAGCAATCACTAAGGGAGTTCATCACCACCATACTGGCCCTAAGAGAGATGCTTAAGGGAATTCTCAACATGGAAATGAAAGAACAGTACTACCTACCAAAAAATTACATAAGCACATAGATCACAGACCTGATAAAGCAACCACACAACTGAGGCTACA
The DNA here is from genome assembly GCA_963574415.1 of Tarsius wallacei. Lineage (NCBI taxonomy): Eukaryota > Metazoa > Chordata > Mammalia > Primates > Tarsiidae > Tarsius > Tarsius wallacei. Next base: position 5,593 of record CAUYQG010123999.1, on the reverse strand, counting down.
AATAACTCACTAACAATACTACAACAGGAACAAAACCTCATATATCAGTATTAACCTTGAATGTCAGTGGTCTAAGTGCTCCCACTTAAAAGACATAGAGTGGCAAATTGGATTTTTAAAAAAACTTATTCTGCTGTCTTCAGGAGACCCATTTCACATCTAGTGACAGCAATAGGCTCAAAGGAAAGGGATAGAGAAAGATTTATCACAATAGAAAACAACAAAGAATAGAAGTTGCTACTCTTTTATCAGGTAAAACAAACTTTAAATAATAACAGTAAAAAAGAACAATGAAGAGCATTCTATAATGATAAAGGGTTCAATTCAGCAAAAAGAAATAACCATCCTAAATATATATGTACCTAAAATTGGAGCACCTGGATTTACAAAACAATACTAGACCCAAGAGAAGACTTAGATAGCCACAGAATAATAGTGGGAGAATTGAACACCCCACTGACAAAATTAGACAGATCATCGAGGAAGAAAACTAACAAAGACATTTTGGACTTAAATTTGACACTTGGCCAATTAGACCTAATAGACATCTACTCCATCCAACAACCACAGAATATACATTCTTCTCATCTACACATGGAACATATTCTAAGATTGACCACATGTTTGCTCCTATACCAAGTCTTAACAAATACAAAAAACTTGAAGTAATACCAAGCATTTTCTCAAACCAGCGCAGAATAAAAACAAATCAGTACCAAGGGAAATTCTCAAACTTACGTAAAACATATGGGCATTCAACAACTTGCTTCTCAATTTTTAAATAAATAACAAAATCAAGACAAATAAAATGTTTGAAACAAATGAAAATAGAGACACAATATGCCAAAACCTCTGGAATTTCACAAAAGCAGTGTTAAGAGAAACGTTTATAGCACTAACTGCCCACATCAAGAAGATAGATCTTAAATAAAGAACCTAATGTTGCACCTAAATGAACTAGAAAAATAAGAACAGACTAAACTCAGTGCCAGCAGGAGAAAAGAAATACGCAAAATCAGAGTAGAATTAAATGAAATTGAGACCAGAAGGATCATAGACAGGAACAATAAAATGAAAAGTTGGTTCTTTGAAAGGATAAGTAAGATTGATAGACCACTGATTGGTTTGACAAAGTAAAAAAGAAAAGATTTAAATAAGCACTATCAGAAATGACAAAGGTGGCATTACAACCAATCCACAGAAATACAAAAATTATCAGAGACTATTATAAACATCTCTATTAACTTAAAGAAGAAAATCTAGAGGAAATGGATAAATTCCTCAGAAAACACAAACTCTCAAGATCAAAACAGGAAGTGAAATTCTGAACAGATCCATAATGAGTCACAAAATTGAATCAGTAATAAGAAACCTAGCAACCCACAAAAGTCCTGGACCAGATGGATTCATACTTAAATTCTACCAGACATATAAGGAAGAGCTGGTACCACTCACCTTGAAACACTTCCAAAAAATTGAGGAGGGATTCCAACCTAATTCATTCTACAAAATCAATATCATCTTGATACCAAAATCTGGCAAAAACACAAGAAAATAGAAAACTACAGATCGATTTCCCTGATGAACATAAATGCAAAAATTCTTAACAGAATACTAGCAAACAGCATCCAACAGCACATCAGAGACATCATCCCCCCTGATCAAATTGGCTTTATTCCTGGGATGCAAGCATTGTTCACCATATGCAAATCTATAAATGTGATGCACCACATAAACAGAATTAAAGACAAAAGCCATATGATTATTTCAATAAACACAAAGAAAGTGTTTGACAAAATCCAATATTCCTTCTTGATAAAAATGCTTGACTAATCATCAAAGAAACATACCTCAAAATAATAATGGCTATCTAGGACAAACCCATAGCCAACATCATACTGAATGGGCAGAAGTTGGAAGCATTCCTCCTAAAAACTGAAAGAAGACAAGGATGTCCACTCTTACCACTCCTATTTAATATGGTACAGGATGTCCTAGCCAGAGCTATCAGGCAAAAGAAAGAATAGACATCAAATAGGAAAAGAGGAAGTCAAATGATCTTTTTACAGACAACATTGGTATGGTTTTTTTATCCGGCTGGCTGCTGAGCTGGGTATTGCAATTCCTGAAGGTGCACTGTCAGCCTGGCGTCCACTTGGTGGCTGGGAAGTGATGGCATCCGGATGGGAACGCGACAGCCTCTGAGAACTTGGGGATTCAGGCAGCCACGGAGCCTCCTGAGAGTGCTGCAGTTTGTAAACCAAGCCCCAGGAAGCAATGTCCTGAAAGCCAAGCCCCAGAAGTGTTTCAGCTCCCTCTGCTCCGTCAGTTTTTCTTTCAGCTCCACTCCATAGTCAGTTTCAGCTCTGATAGGCCAGCAGCTTTGCCATCAGTTTCAGCTCTGCTGCCCGCTCCATCGGTTTCACTTTCATCTCCGTCAGCTCTACTGGCTCCTTCAACTGGCAAGCCAGACTCCGGCCTGTGCAGCTTTTCAAGTCCTGCAATCTTCAAGTCCGGCGATCTTCTGGGTGGCACTAGCAACTGGAGAGTAAGAAAGCAGGAGTTTATTAAGAAGACAGGAAAGCTCCTGCTTTCTAGGAGGGGCCCTGAAAGAGGGTTCCCCGGGTGGAGCCGGAAACAGGGCTTTATATAGACCTAGGAGCCAGCTGATTGGTTGGTGCTAGCTGAGCTCATTGGTCAGTACAAAGTATCAATCAGTTAGAGGTAGAGACTCAGTAGTGAGGTGATCTGTTGGCACTTAACACCAGCCAGCCACAGGTTTAGTGGTGTGTTTTTGAATTCTAGGAAGTGAGTGTTTTATTGCTGTAGTATGAGGGGAGAGGCTTACAGGAAGCTTATTACCGGGACCCACTCTAACTGCCTATTAGGTTTTCTGTCTCCTCTCTCATTCCCTCCTCTGGAATCGTGACCCCAACCGCCTAGGGAGTAGGAACAATACTGGTCAGGCTACTTCCTGCTGATAGGGCATCGTATAGGGGTGGCAGATAGGGATCCTCTGGAGGGCGAACTAAGGGCCCTTGGAAGTAGGAGGCTCCATTACAAGGTGTCATCTTCATCACCATCCGGAGTTTGATTGCCTCTAGGCAAGAAGAAACAAATTTTATACGGAGGTTAACATGGACCAATCACAAGCAGTGTAACAAAAAGAGCTAACAAAGGAAAAACCCACTTCCATATATTAGAAATCCCTAGAGAGGATAGAAAGGATTGTAACCAACTAGGTCCTGAAACTGCCTGTTCTCGTAAAGTGTGATTTTGATATTATTTTTTATGTCCTGCAGGTTTTATTTTTCCTGGTAGGAAGTGGTAATCCACAAACAACATTCTGCTGTGAGCATATCCAATGCTCAGTGGTTTTGTAAGACCACAGTAGTTAGCGAGTTAATAGATGTCTGTTGATTCTCAGTAGCAACTACAGTGGCTTTCCACCCTTGCTGTACCATGAGGGTGAAATTTAATATAGATTTTTCTAACAGGGGTATCCTTACAAACCAAACGAAACCTCTGGCAATGGAATGTCCTAGTCCAGGTATTTGTAGGATTGGGTGGTCCAGGGTACATCCTCCTAGATTGGGTATATTATAGCTAGGCATGTTAGTGCTGGACAGAAGCACTAAATCTCTGCAACTGCATTGTTGCTGAAAGGATTTTTCCAGGACAGATCCTAAATTTAGAATATGCTCATAGGGCCATTTGAGTCTAATTGAGAATCATCACCTTAGAAACAGCGGCCACTATAGTGCAAGCATCTTTCCATCTGTAAAGTAGAACCAATTATAATTCCTTACCACATAAAAAGTAATACCCAGTTCCAATTAATGAAGGTGCCCTAGTGGTTCTAAATGAGAACATCCCAGTGACAGTAGTTTCTCTTGGTTCATTAGGGTCAAGAGAACAGTCAATGAGGAAAATCCTCTTTGGATAACCCTGCTATTCCTGTTTAGTGCTCTCCCAAGAGACTGTTCCATTGTGTGTATGGGTTCTACAGGCATGATGATTAGGCTTATATGAACAGATTGTGCTCCAGAAAAGTTTAGAGAGAATATTTCCAGGGTGGGAGTCATAATGCGAAGTGTTACATATGCTCCAGGACTCAATAATTCCAGTGTGTTGACAAATTAGGATGAGGTAACCAAAGGGTCTGGTGATATGATGACAGGTGTCAACACAGTCTACTAAACCATGACAATCATGCTTTATTGACAATATTCTTGGTCGCATATTCGAACCAGAGTATCCAGTGATATTCAGAGATTTGTATAGAAGCGGCCAGAATCCACTCTCCCCATGTCCTTTCCTATAAATTTTCTTATTTCTAACTTTATAGAGATAAATGCTATTTCAGTAATACAAAGTTTCATTTCAGTAGTTGAAGGAAAGCTATCCCACCTGGGATAATCCTCAGTGAGACTGAAAGCAGAGAGAAGCATTTCCCCACATCTCTGCCACTTCTCCAACTTTCATTGAGGCCATTTTGCCTTGGGGAGCTTTCTGATTTCTTTCATTTACCTTTCCATAGATAACTTTTTACATTCATAATTTGACTTAATCTTTTAGTAGCCTTTTAGAGGATAGGTGAAACATTTTGAACTTGCCCAACTCCCACTAGGGAGCAGGTGTCAAGAGAAAGAGTTCAGCTTGAGCACAAGGGCTGAAAATTTAGTCTCAATGTTAATCAAGAAATTAATTTGGATCTAGTCATGTCCATACAGACCCAAGGATTCTCTGGGGTGATGGCAAACAGAGTGCTGCACTGGGCTGTGGTCCCTGGGCCCCATCAGTCAATGGCCACCATTACTGAGTTAGGTGTTCCCCCTCCCTTCCAGGAGAGGCCACGCTGGCTCTTCCAGGAGCCTTCTTGTTTTCATGTTAGACAAGGTCCTAGGGGCTTAGGCGGTTGAGGACAATTGCGCTTCAAGTGCTCAGATTGACCACATCCATAGCATCAGATCCCAACCCCCTCAGTAGGTCTTTTCTTACCGAGTCTCTGTTGGATGGCTGAAGTTTTGCCACTAATGACAACTGCCAGTATGTTTGTCCGCTTTTTGTCTTGCTGGTGCTCATCCTAGAGGCTTTCTCTTTTTCCCTCAATGTCTTGGTTGTTAAAAACCTCAACAGTTTTCTGTAATTGGGAGTTTGGTATTTGTAGTTCTGAGTCAAGCCACTGGAGTTGGTCATTTAATATCCCATAGGACATAGTCTTTTAAACAAAGGAGTGAAACAATTTTAAAATGCCTCTACATATGGAACTTCTGATCATTTTCCTTCATGCCTACAAAATGAGTCTAATTGCCAGATGGTGTTAAAGCAAAGAGTCTCATTTCTTTTCCAAACCTCATTATCTGCTAACTTGTATTGAGACCAAATTTAATTACAATAAGGTATTACCTTTTTCATTTTAAACCACATAATTCTAATTTTTTCCAACTTCTTAAAATCTGTCCCAATGGGGTGTCTGAGGGTATAGATTGAGTATTACCCATTTTCTTGTTCGAGTTCCTTGAAAACCCAGAATTTTGCCTTTGAACCCTGTGTGCTGCATTCTTCACAGGAAAAAACCTGAAACAAAGAT
>CAUYQG010123992.1:0-28253 GCA_963574415.1 Tarsius wallacei | reverse complement strand
GAGGGGAGGAACGCTATATCCTCACATGGTGGAAGATGGAAGGGTAGGCTAGCTCAATGCAGAGCGAAACCTCTTTTATAAGGGCCTTAATCCTATTTGCAAAGGAGGAGACCTCATGGTCTAATCACCCCTTAAAGGCCCCACCTCTTAATCCCATCACATTGGCAACACTTGAATTTTGGAGGAGTCACATTCAAACCCTAGCATCCAGGTTTTACAGACTCTAAAATTTTTATTTTTTCAATTACAAAATTATTTACCCACTGATAAAAGGAAACAGAAATGAATGAAGCAGGAGAGGTCTTCTGTACTTGGATGGGGGCCAGGTTTGGGGTGAACAGGCGTGCGGAGCTTGCCACTTGCTTATAAGGGCCAGTGGTTATGAAGCCATGAGATACTCCAGGGACCCGTCATCTCACGTCACTTCTTGGTGATGAAGGCGATGAGGGTTCAAGTTGCAATTCCTGAAGTCATCCTCTAAGATATCCACCGGCGGGACTGTTGAGAGAGAGAGAGAGAGAGAGAAATTGGGAGATGCCAAACCAGCAGGAAGGAGGAAAGGAGGGCCAGGGGATGATGAGACCTCTGGGAAGTGGAAAATACAGGCACAAGGAAGGCCAAGGAAGACCTTGAGAGAAACAGAGGTGACGAGAGCATCTAAGAAAAGGAAGAGAAGGGAGGGGCTTGGAGCCCCTGGTGGGAGAGGGGAGAATAGAAAAGAGAAAGGTGGGGGAGGGAGGGTGGGGAGGGGAGAGAAGTGATGGCGGCAGGGCAGAAGGGGGCGGGGCCTGCTGCGGGGACAGCTTCTCACCTCCAGGATCCTGTTGAGCCGGCGCCTTATGCTGTCGCTGTAATTATCTATCTTCTCCCAGGGATCAAAGGGGGGTGGTCTACAGGAGTTTTCCTCGGGCATCACAAAGTTATCCCAGCAGTCTGCAAACTCTGAGATGGAAGAGGAGAGACAGTCAGTGCAGGCCTCAGCAATTCTCCTTCCTTTCCCCTCCCCCTCTTCCTCTTGAATGGCAGACAGCAAGCATACCGATGGTCTAAGAAGGATGTTCGTCCAGAGTTCCCAGCTAACAAATCCTGGAGTGCCCAACCTGGAGGTTTACTCCGTATCCACGAAGAACACTTGAACCCCTGGCCTGTTCCTTGGACCATAAGATGTGCAAGGAACCAAGGCCCTTTGTTTTGGGCCAGGTGGAAGTCGCTAGGTGGAGGTCTCCAGGTGGAGGTCATCAAGTGGAGGTAGCTAGGTGGAGGATCCAGGGTACTAGGGAGGTTGCCAGGTGGAGATCACTAGGTGGAGGTCACCAAGTGGAGGTCGCTAGGGTGCTATATTCGTATAAACGGCATGCATTTTGCAAGAACCTAGCAGGGTTCCTGTCCAGCCGGCCTCTCCTGGACCCTCGTATGTAAGTCCCCAATAAATCTATGTCTCTCCCGTTACCTCCAGGTCTTTCCTTTGGCCTCCAGGACATTGTGTTGTCCCTACTCAATTCAGCAGGGCTACGGCCCAACCAAGTTACTCTCCCAGGGATTTTCCCTTCCAAGTGGTATCACATCTTGGGTCTCAGCTGGGCCACAATCCTTCCTTCCTTCGCCCGCTCTCCATGTCTCCCCCAGTGGCTTTGCCCTCCTGGTACAGCAAACCGTCCTCCCTGGTCCCTTGGCCTTACCTTTACGGCTCATGACGGCCACCAGAATCCCGGAATCCCTCAGACGTTGCAGCCCCTCCTGGGACTTCCTGCGCCAGTGGTAGTACAGGCGAGAGGTGAAGATCTGTAGGCTCAGGTGGCGGAAGTCTTTGACAAAGTTCACCAGCCTCTTGGCACAGGACGGGCAGGGGCTCCACGTGAGGTAACAGGTGATTTTGTAGCTCTGGTCTTTATCCAGTTGCATAGAATTGATCAGTTCAAGAAAGCGCTTTTCTGCATGGCAGCCTTCCTGGAGAAGGTCCCAGCCAGAGAGAAGGAAGGGTTAGAAGGCAGAAGCCAGTGGTCATGTGACTGCAGGCAGAGTCAGGGATGGAGGGCTGTGTCCCGTGAACTTTCTAGTGTGTGAGTCTGGTCTAGCATGGGGAAGAACCTCCTTCCTGCCTTCCTTGGTTTATGCATCCCTGCATTCACTCACCCAGCCATTAATTCAATGCTCCTGCAGTCCCCACAGCTGCCTCTAAATTAGACAAAGATCCCAGTGCCCGAAGGAAGATACCAGTCAGCAAGGAGACGCCCCCCAGCCCCAAAGCTCTGTGGACCTTGCCTTTGGACACTTGCCCAAGAGGTCATCTGAGGGTATTTCAGCCTAGGGACCCTACAGAGCAGGTTAGAGTGAGAGGAAGACGGGGCAAGGTGGCAGAACAGGGGGCAGGCTTGTGAGGGAGATTTCATAGGTGGGGGTCAGTGCACAGATCTTGGCTCGGTAGTGCCTTGGGTTCCCTGGAGTCGCAACTGGGCTGAGTTAGGGGGGATGAATAAATATTAACTTCCCAAAGCGGGGCAGGAGGATCCCAGGGAAGCCACAGCCCAGGCAGGGACTGAGGGTCAGGAAAACACACAGGGCATTACATCGGCCCACGAAGAACTTCGAGACAGGCATTAAGTGTGTTTTCTCCGTACATAGGATGTGGTCAGCACCTGCCAGCCCTGTGCCCTGAGAGCCCGCCTGGCACCTCGTTTTGAAAGTAGCCTTTGGCACGCATGGGGCCGTCGAGCTGGTAACACAAGTAGGTCTTCCTCCGCTGGTAGGGCTTTTTGACCCGGTGCTGGTTGTTAAACTGGAGCTGAAATACTTCTGCTGATAGCAGATCTGTCATGATTCTGTGCAACAGGAAAGAGAAAACCTGAGATGCAGAATGCATTCTCTGGAGTCACCCCAGGCTTCCCTTACCCTCTGAATCCAACTCCTTGGGTCCACTTGGGCCCCTGGCGGGAGGCAAGGAAGAGACCCCCCCTTTCCTTGTTGGCCAAAAGAACTGGGGTGGAGGAGGAGGAGGGGCTGGCAGGAGGAGCAGGAAGAGGGGAAGTCTCTCCCACCTTGCCTGCTGCCTCCCATCCTACCACCGGGAAGCACGCCCACTGCAGCGTGCACTCGAGGCCATTGCTTAGCCTGGGTTGGGTGAGGCGCCCCTTCCTGAGAGCTGTGGGTGTAGGTGCACCCTTCCCTTGGACAACTGCCTGTCCCTCCTGGGCTCAGATCCCTGTTCTGTGTTTATCCTGAGCCCAGACCCTTCTGCTCAGCTGCCAGTTGGACACCCCTTTCTGGTGGGTCCCACAGGCCTCTGGACCCCAACATGTCCAATGCTGAACCCCTTCTCTATGGAGAGTGAGGAGATGGGAACTTGATGATTCCTGTAACTCTGTGTTCTTTACTTAGGTGTGCATATAACAATTTTGTCTGCACAAAACCCAGAGGCTGGTGAACAAGAAAAGTTATTGTCACCAAGGGACAACAGTTTGTAACTGAGACAAGGGACAAGCGTTGTGACTGAGACTTGTGGCTGAAGGAGTCACGTAGCTTTTGCTTTTCCTAATTGTGATTACATTCTACAAAGGATTCTATTTTGGATCTTGCTTTTTAAAATCTAAAACTATATTGCAAAGTGACCTGGCACACATGTCGGTATGCAGAACCACAGCATTCTTTCTCTCTCTCTCTCTCTTTCTTTCTTTTTAAAGACAGGGTCTCGCTCTGTTGCCCAGGCTGGAGTATAGTGGTGTAATCATAGCTCACTGCAGCCTCAAACGCCTGGGCTCAAGAACCTCCTGATTCAATTTCTGGAGAAACTGGGATTACAGGTATGCTCCACCACGCCCTGCTCTTTTTTTTGTTTTGTTTTGTTTTTTAATAAAGACAGAGTCTTGCTTTGTTACCCAGGCTCTAGTCTCCTGGTCTCAAGTGATCTTCCTGCCTCAACCTCCCAAACTGCTGGGATTATAGATGTGAGCCACTATGCCCAGCTGTGCTTTCTTTTTGATCCATTCCATCGGCTATGCACAGATAGAAATAGCTTGACAAGCCGGGCTCGGTGGCTCAGCCTGTAATCCCGCACCTTGGGAGGCTGAGGTGAGTGGATTTCCTGAGCCCGTGGGTTTGAGACCCGCCTGGGCAACTTGGTGAGACCTCATCTCTACAATAATCAAAAATTAGCCAGGCGTGGTAGCGTGCACCTGTAGTTCCAGCTACTTGGAAGGCTGAGGCGGAAGGATCCCTGGTGCCCAGCAGGTCGAGGCTGCGGTGGCCGGGAGCATGCTACTGCACTCCAGTCTGGGTGATAGAGTGAGACTCCAACTCAAAAAAAAAAAAAAAAAAAAAGTAGCTTGACAGAACTGGGAGCCTTCCTGCTCTCTACAGGCAAGTTCTCTAAAGGTGTGCTTCACCTAGAGCCTGTGGCTTGTGGACACACATGATGAAGTGGATGCCAAACAGTCTTGACAACTGCTTGGGGAGCTTGATGGAGACTAGCTCTCTGCCATTCTGGACACTCTTACAACCTTTTGTGTAAACATGTTACCCAAACCCAAAGTGATTCTGCGACTGTCAAGTCAGACCCTCAGAACCTGTGTCTGTATTCAGGAAACAGGCCAAGAGTGCTGTTCCTCAGAGCACAGACCAAGGGGCACAATCACTTTCTATGTCCTACAAGGCAGAAATGCCTCGTTCCCAAGTAGGGGTGAGGACAGAAACAAAAACACCCATTCACAGCACGCCCAGGACAGAGGATGACCAACTCTGCCCGTAACACTGAAGTTCCCACATGGGCAAACCGGGTCAATCAAGGCTGAACTTGAATTTCAAATTCCAGACACACTTTCTTAACAGTACAAATGTTGAACCTTGATCTTTAATAGCCGAAATGGTAGGTATGATAGAAATGACTTGTAAGAATTATTTAAAGACCAATTCAATTTTTCCTCATATTGGTAGTATCTAATGGAAAACAATTTATCTTCTTGTCCTGTATGGAGTTTTTCCTCCACAGAGCAAAACTTAGAACATTCCTTGCAAAACTGTGCAAAATGAAATTTCTTTTTTTTTTTTTTCTTTTTGAGTTGGAGTCTCACTCTGTCACCCAGGCTAGAGGGCAATGGCATGCTCCCGGTCATTGCTGGGCTCAGGCAATTCTTACACCTCAGCCTTCCAAGTTGCTAGAACTACAGGCATGTGCCACCATGCTCAGCTAATTTTTCTTAATTTATTGTGGAGATGAGGTCTCATCAAGTTGCCCAGGCTGGTCTCAAACCCCTGGGCTCAGGTGATCCTCACACCTTGGCCTCCCAAAGTGCTGGGATTATAGGCATCAGCCACTGGCCGCAAAATGAGGTTTCTAAACAGGCTGTTAACTGACTGCAAGTATTGATTCCCTCATCCTTCAATATAAAGTCTGAAATGGAGCTTGATGAAAGAGCTTTAAAAAGACCCACAGCCCTGACTGTGGGATGTGTCTGGGACTTGGAGAAGCAGCACAGAGGCTCCTGCAGACGCAGGACCAAGTGGGGAGGGAGCAGGGTGGAAAAGCACCTGGTCCCTGCCTGGGGACACTCCCTTGTCTGGAAACATCTGTCTGAGCTGGAGCCACACCCCCACCCTGCTTGGCTCAACCAGAGTAGGAGAGCCTGTGGGTGGTCTTGCTTCCTGGGCACCCACCTTCCTTCTCTCCACTCCACTCAGGCCTCCCCTGTACCTGATCTGGGAGTTGGGCTGAATCCTCCACAGCAGGCTGGTCCACTCAGCCTCCACTTCCTGCTTACAGAAGCCTTGCTCCCAGGGGTGTCTCAGTGGCCCCTCCTTCTTCCTGCTTAGGCACTGTACTGGGAGGGCTCTGGGATGGTTGCGATTCCTCTTTCCTGCCCACCATATCTCCTTCCCTGCGGCTTGGCAGAGGGACCTTGGATAGAGAGAAGCCTGCTGGTGCACCAGGACCCAAGGGTATTGCAAAGGGACAGAGACATATATTGAAGCCCCAGAGCCTAAGATGGGTCCCAAAGGCTGAAACAGCAGGGCAATGCCCGCTGTTAGTGGGTGGGCAGGCTGGGTCCTCTTCCTACTGCCCTGGTGAACTTAGCTGGCATTCAGTCTCCTGGCAGAACTCTGGGCATGATGCAAAGGGTGGGTTGGAGTCAGAGTGCAGGATTTCACCTCCAGTCCTGAGCGGGCAGGTGTGTGGGGCCAATCCTGTGCCCATTCTCTACCCCAGTCCACCAGTAGCATCAGGAGGGGAGGATCATGACCTTGATAGTCAGAGGAGTTCCCAGGCACAGAGAGGATAAGATACTCTGTCCAGGTTACACAGCAAATCAGTGGGAAGCAGGATTGCTCTCCAGGGATTCCTGTGCCCTCACTCCCCCACAACTAGCGGCTTCTGGGTTCTTCGCTGCTCCCTACAGAGGAGGCGAAGAGGGGACGAGAGAGGAGAGGGGGCTTGCTGCCTCCAAAGGGCCCCCTAGGTCTGGGATGAAGGACCTGGCCTCCAGGTTGCATCCCAGAAGCATCTCCTTGTGTGCACACATGTCCAAACACCACAGATAATAAAAACAATCAGAGGTACCTCCTCTGACTGTCAAGATCATGATCCTCCCCACCTGTTGCTACTGGGGATTGTGATAGAGAATGGGGCACAGAATTTGCCCCCACACCCGTCATCTCCAACACTAAAGGTGGAGGTTGAATCCCCAGGGGAGGGTTAGAGCAGAAACCAAGCCCTGCTGAGGTCAGACTTCACACAAAGGGGTCCCAGTGAACCTAGCCCAGCTTGTCTCCAAAGCCTTCTCCCCCCTGCAGTCTCATCCTGCTCCCAGCTTCTGGGGTCACAGGAGCCTGGGCAGGAGTTTAGAGGGTCCGTGGGAATGTTGTCTCCTCCACTCCGTCTGTCCTCATGTCTTGGGGCCAGGGACCATGGAAGACTCCAGAATGAGCTAGGTGGTCCCAGGAAGAGACTTGTGCTCTGCACTCTGGGGTGTTTGTCAGTCAAAAGCTGAGGCCCTGGCTGAGCAGCAGGGAGGATGGAGAGGAAGGTGGAGTCTTTGCTGCCCTCCCCAGGCAGCTTCCCCACTGTTCTGGACCAGGGAATTCCTGGAGCAGAGCCCGCGGGTGTCTGAGACAGGCCTCTGCTTAGTTGTCTCCTACAGGTGGAGGGAACAGGGTGGCCTGGCCACTTTGGCTGGCATTGATAGCACAGACAATCAAGGGGTGTGTTGCCTGTATCTGAGCCTCTCCGAGCCTTGCTCCTTGGAGGAAAGTCAGAACCGAGAGAGCATCAAGATAGACAGGCGGAAGCTGTCAACAGGGACCCCTGGATCCTGCCCTCAGAAACCGTGCCGGGGAACACCTGCACCCAGCAGTCAGGGCACAGGGAGGGCAAGGTGTTCGCCACCCTCCTTTCTTCACACTCAGAGGGTCCATGATAGAGGGTGGGACAGCAGGTGGGCGTGGGGCCCAGGTGTTCCACAGTGATGTTGTTACTGTGAACATGAGATCACAAAACCTGCTACGGGTAGGCAGGTGAGGTCAGTGCCTGATTGATTCTTGGGTGTTGCTTAGAAAGAATCTCAAGCAACAAAAGAAGCAGAGATGTGAAATAAGCAGGTGATTTATTGAGTGGAGTAAAACGCTCACACTCAAGAAAGATATACTGCTGTCTCCTTTTTTTTTTTTTTGAGTCGGAGTCTCACTCTGTTGCCCAGGCTGGAGTGCAGTGGCACACTCAATGTCCACCCGAGCATCAAACTGCTGGGCTCAGGCGATCCTTCTGCTTCAACCTTCCAAGTAGCCGGAACTACAGGCACGTGTTACCATGCCTGGCTAATTTTTTGATTTATTGTAGAGACGAGGTTTTGCTAAGTTGCCCGGGCTGGTCTCGAACCCCTCGGCTTAGGTAATCCTCTCACCTCGGCCTCCCAAAGTGCTGGGATTACAGGCTTGAGTCACCATGCCCAGCCTGCTGTTTCTTAAAGACATAGCACACTTCTCAAGAGAGGAGTAGTAGGTGTACCGTCGAGGCAAGCTGGGTCAAGATGGCTGCCCCGAGGGACATTGAACTTATTTTGTTTATTTCTAAGGCTAAAAAGCAGAGGGCTCTAGGGTGTGAATTTCCTGGAAATGTGCAGTCTCAGGGCTGGTTCTGAAACTGCTGTTGTTAATCTTCCTTTCTGTTGGGCAGGGCAGTTTTTAACCTTATAGGGCCATCATGGTCATGGTGGCTTGGTGGGTAGAGATTTTGCAAAACCACAATCTTAATAATATTAGACTGAGCGTATAATGAAGGCAAAGGCTATCGTGTCAACTTGGATCTTTGTGCACCTGCCCAGTGGGATTCCCCAGCTGCACCCTGCCTGGTGAGCAGTTGTTAACCATAGACACCCTGAGAGAAGGGATGTGGGCCCTGTATGAGTTAGGTGTTAACAGCCTGATTTGTGTAGGCTGTCATAGGTTTTAGGTTTTAGACAGCTCAAAAAAAATATACCAAGAATTTCCCAGGACTCTGAAATTCCCTATTCTAACCTGACTATTCCATCAACATCCTGGGTGCCTCCACACTGCGCTCCTTCCTGCCTGCTGTTGCCTCTCCTGCAGTGGCCTGTCGGAGTTGCAGGTCAGGCTGGACTCTGCTTCCTCCCATCCCCATGTCATGGAAGAAAAACAGAAGCTGGTGTCCAGGCCTCCCTGTGTGTACCCTCCCCCAAGCTGCTCACAGCTCTCTGCTCCTTGTATTTGTGTCCTGGGTCCCAAGACCCAGGTGTCACTTCCTGTCTCCCTGGCAGGGCCTGAGCTGCCCTTTCTCTGCCCTGTCTGATTCCTGGTTGTCCTTCTATTTTCTCTTCTGCTCTCTGTAAAAGCTCTGAGCACCTCAAGTCTCATGTTACCCAACCCCACCTTTTGATAAACCTTATTTAATGCAAACGGAAGCACTGAGTATTTCCTCAGGCTCCTTCCCCATCAGTATCTCCAGTCAGGGTCCTAACCCAGAGTTACATCTCTGGGAGGAGTTGAGAAGGAACAAGGGATGAGCAGAAGGGAGGATGGGTGGGGAGTGATGGGGCAGGGCCAAGGGTGCAGCAAGGCCTGGATGGAAAGGCTGTGTCAGGTCAGAAATCACCTGGGAGACGACACACAGAACAGAGACACCTGCCCTCCCCACACAGGCTCCACCAGGAGGGACCTTGGGCATTGTCATGGCTGAACTGTGCCTTCCCCAAATTTGACATCTTGAAGTCCTAAGTCTGAGTACCCCAGAGTGTGTCTGTACTTTGAGACAGGTCTAAAAAAGGGTGATGAAATTAAAATAAGTCCTTTAAGATGGGCCCTAATCTCACGTGACTGGTGTCTTGATAAGAAAAAATTTGGAAGCACAGAGAGATTTCAGGGGTGCAGGTACATGGAAGAAGGACCACTGAGGACACAGCCCGAAGTGGCCATCGACAAGCCAGGAAATGAAGCCTCCGAGTATAAACACGTAATTTAGCCTTGAAACGCATTACATTCCCCCCCCCCACTTTTCTCCCTGAGTCCTAAAATATAGCCTTAAAACATTGAAAAAAGTTTCTTTTCTCTTTTCCCAAAGACACTCCCTTACACCACGCATACTTATCTAACCACATGCTTGTTTAGATTCCAGGGCTATTCTTGAAACAAACCAGACATGAAGACCCAGCCATGACATTCTCTCCCACCTAGAGGTTACTTTGAGGCTGTTAGTTTCTCTCCTGTCTATAGCTGAGATGGTGGCAGCCAGCACCCCAGATGGATTACTAACTCAAGATGGTCACCAGAATGAGACGTGCAAACCTGCACCCTACGCTCCTCCCACAGACTCCCTGTACCCAGTTTCTCTTTTTAAGGCCCTGCACATAGCACAAGAGTTGAGATGGTTTCTTTGAGGCTTGAGCCTGGCCGGCTCCTCAGTTGCTGGCACTTGAGTAAAGCTATTTTCCTTCCACAACACCTTGACTCTTATGTATCTTACTTTTCACTGGACAAGCAGATGAGCTTGTTGGTTGTAAGAGGAAATAAATAACCTGTAGACACCTTGATCATCAACTTCTAGCCTCCAGATCTGTGAGAACATAAATGACTGGTGTTTAAGCCCTGGTTTGTGGCATCTCCTGTGGCAGCTGCAACATGAAACTCTCATTTTCATGAAGAATGTTCAATCTCTGCTTACTCAAGTCTGCCTTGAAGGTGTCAGAGTCTAAATAAAAATGTAGAGATGAATCTCTACATTTAATGTTTGATTTGGGAAGAAGGAATTGAAATGCAGGGCATTCACGCAGACCAGTGGTCTTCCCTGTGTCCAAAGAACACAGAGGTTAGATATCTTATAAAGGAAGAAATGTTATGTGTTGTTCTTTGAGAAAGTTAATTGACTCTCATAAGGGTTTGGCTATAACAGCAGAGTTAGAGATCAGCAGAGGTAGAATGTTATGGGAGCTGGTGAAAAAGTTGAGGGAGAGAGTTATCATCCCAGACCTTTTCAAGGGGGGAAACCTGAAGGCACTGATGAATAATCAATCCTGTGTAGCAAGATACAGCAAAAGCTGAACTCCTGAGATAAGACTTTGGGAAATTCCAAAAGCAAAACTGGGCCTTAAGAAATGAAATTATCATTAGAAATGAAGAGGAAAGCATTTTTAACCTGAAACTGGGGAAATTATGTTGAGCTCAGGAAGAAGATGGCTGTTAAAGAAATAGATTTTGCAATTAAAAATCCAGATCTCTTGCAACTTGATAAAGAACAGATCACTACTTCAAGGATACCTTGCCATCTTAAATATAAGGGGCCAGACTCTGATCCTGTATCAGTGTGCCTCAGAGAGCAGTGTTCAATTTTTAGAAAAACACATTTAAGACAAAAATGTATCACACAATACTCTTTTATGTAAACATTTTTAAAAATTATATTTTGAATCGTAGATCTAAATATATTTAATCTTTTAATAAAATTTAAGAAATCAAGAATAAACATATTTATTTAGCAACTTGTTTCAGTTTTTAAAAAAATCTTATTTGGGCTGGGCGCAGTGGCTCAGCTCACACCTATAATCCCAGCACCTTGGAAGGTCTAGGAGAGAGGATTGTCTGAGCCTACGGGTTCAAGATCAGCCCTGGAAACTTGGTGAGACCTCATCTTTACAATAAACAAAAAAATTAGCCAGGCATGGTGGCACGTGCTTGTAGTTCCAGCTACTTGGAAGGCTGAGGTAGGATTGCCTGAGCCCAGCAGGTTGAGGCTGCGGTGGCTGGGAGTGTGCCACTGCTCTCCAGCCTGGGTGACAGAGTGAGACTCCAACTCAAAAGAAAAAAATCTTATTTGGATATGACCCAGATATTTAGTGAGTATCTATTATTTAATTTAACACAACTCTAAGATTTTAAGTTACATGAAAAGTTCATTTGTAAATGTTTATTTTATTTATAATTACTATAATTAGTTTAACAATCATACCTAGATACCTTTTTTTATTTTTGAGTTGGAGTCTCACTGTCGCCCAGGCTGAAGTGCAGTGACATGCTCATGGCTACCCCAGCGTCAGCCTGCTGTGCTCTGGCGATCCTTCCGCCTCAGCCTTCCAAGTAGCTGGAACTACAGGCGTGCGCTACCACACCCGGCTAATTTTTTATTTATTGTAGAGATGAGGTCTCGCCAAGTTGCCCAAGCGGGTCTCGAACTCATGGGCTCAGGCAATTCACTCACCTCAGCCTCCCAAAGCATGGGATTACAGGCTGAGCCACCGAGCCCGACTTATTTAATACTTTTAACTTACCTAGTACTACTTACTAAACCTCCTGGTTTTAAAATACCTAGTATTTCATTGGAAGTACTTTACTGGTCAATTGCCAGGCTGTAAAAAGGTGATAAAGGATGATTATTTCTTTGGCTCGAGAAGGACAAACTGAGGGTTCAGCTGGCTCAGGAACCTGCTCTTCATGGTGAGTCACTAGTGGAATAAGAGCACAAAGTGCCTTTTGTTTTCCCGTGGCCTGATGTCTGCTCATACCCCTGCCCTCATTTACTTCTCAAGGGCATGGGTTCTATTCCCACAAGCATCCCAAATCACTCACAGGTCATGCCAGACTCGAGGACTTGAACCCATGGAAATTTGCCTTAATGTTTTCCTCCTGAAGAATGATAGGATTCTTGTATTTCTCCAAGTTAAATGACCAGAGAAAGACAGGCTGTCCTACCATTTTGTTGGGTTGGTCGGGAAGAAGCTGAGAAGGAGAAGGAAGAATGCTAGCATTTGCTTTGTCCTGTGTACTACATTGGGCCCTTGACATACATCATCTTATCGGGCTAAAACAAAGCCACATTCTACATGACATGTCTGCAGAGAGAAGTAATTCCAGTGAGCTTGCCATCTTTGCATGTTTATCGTTTGTTCTGTTAGCCAGTAGTTTGGCTAACAGGCCTTAGTCTGTGACATTTTCTTGTGTTTCACTTTAAAATGTGGCTCTGCAGCACTGAAAAACCCAAAGTGCATGTTTTTGGCTGTTTAAGGGCTACAACCTAGCATCAAACAATCATCTTTTTCTCTTGTTGTTTTTTGTTTTCTTCCTTTTTTGTGAGAAAAACATATTTATTCTCTTTTAAAATGGTCGATAATGGTGTCATGATAAAATATCTTATTCCATCATTTTGGCTTAGTCTAGTAAATATAGGTTTTGTTTAAATAGAGATTCTTGGCCGGGCTTGGTGGCTCAGCCTGTAATCCCAGCACTTTGGGAGGTCTAGGCGAGTGGATTGCCTGAGCCTGTGGGTTCGAGACTCATCCAGGCAACTTGTCGAGACCTTGTCTCTACAGTAAATCAAAAATTAGCCAGGTATGGTAGCACACACCTGTAGTTCCAGCTACTTGGAAGGCTGAGGTGGAAGAATCGCTGGAGCCCAGCAGGTCGAGGCTGTGGTGGTCGGGAACTTGCCACTGCACTACAGTCTGGGCAACAGAGTGAGACTCCAACTCAAAAAAAAAATAGAGATTCTTAGCTGGGCATGGTGGTACACATCTATATTCCCAGCTACAGATGAGGCTGAGGTGGAAGGATAGCTTGAACCCAGAAGTTTGAGGTCGTAGTGGGCTGTGATGGCACTGCTGCACTCTAGCCTGGGAGACAAATTGAGACCCCATCTTTAAAATAAAATACAAATAAATAAATAAATTTAAATTATTTTAGTTCTTAGATTTTATTTTTTTAAACTTGTCATTGCTGTCCATTTTCCCCACTGTGTATTCTTTCCCTGCTCTTCCCAAGACCATCACATGATTCTCCTGCCCAGTCATGTCTCTCTTCATGAGTTCTAGCCATACTAGTTTCTGACCCACCCCCATTTCTTCTGATCTGTGCAACCTTGGGCACACACTGCCTCAGTTTCTTTGTCCAAGGATACTCACTGAGTTGTTATGAGGATTAAATGACTCAGGCAGTCTCCACCCCATGTCCAGGCTCCCCCTGTCCGGTCCACCCCATACCCAGCTGCCAGATCAGCTTGTCTCAGCTTGGCCCTACCTTGACTCTAGAGCGCCTCTGGTTTCTGCCACTGTGCCTGGGTGTTGGAGGATCTTTCAGGCTAATCCACACTGCCCTTTGCAGCCCCATACCCCATTTCTCCCCACACAGACTCTCATCCTCCAGCCAGCCTGGACCAGGAAGCATTCCATGAAGATGCATCTGCTTTCTTCACTTTGCACTCAGCTCAGTCCTCTCTGTCTGCCCAGAGTGAATTCTTTCCTCATCTTTGCTCATCATAAGTCCCATCATGCTTCTAGGGACTCTCCCTAGCTATCCTGACCAGAGAATGGCTAAGGTGACCACCAACCTTGGAACTCCTAGATAGTCTATGCTCAGATGGCACTTGTCACAGATTACCTGCTGGTGGAAGACACTAACATACCTTGTTTCCCCCTCCAGGACATAAGCCTTTGTAAGGTGGGAAGTCCAGTTGTTCTTACATGCTGGTGCATTGTAAATATTTGCTGAAAACATAAATAATAAAGCCCCTTTTGTCACCTTTTCATCTTCTTAGTTGTGGTGATGGTGGTGTTTACTTTTTTTTTTTTTTCCTTGAGTTGGAGTCTCACTCTGTTGCCCAGGCTGGAGTGCAGTGGCCGGGAGCGGCCACTGTAGCCTCGACCTGCTGGGCTCCAGCGATCCTTCCGCCTCAGCCTTACGAGTAGCTGGAATTACAGGCACGCACTACCATGCCCGGCTGATTTTTTAATTTATTGTAGAGATGAGATGCCAAGTTGCCCAGGCGGGTCTCAAACCCGCGGGCTCAGGCAATCCATTCACCTCAGCCTCCCAAAGCACGGGATTATAGGCTGAACCACCGAGCCCGGCTGGTGTTTATTTTTTTAGTCAGAATCTCACTCTATCATCCAGGCTGGATTGCAGTGGCACAACCACGGTTACCACATCTGCAACCTCCTGGGCTCAGGCAGTCCTTCTGCCCCAGACTCCTGAGTAGCTGGGACTAGAGGTGCACCACCATGCCCGGCTAATTTTTTAATTTTATTGCAGAGACAAAGTCTCAGCATGTTGCCCAGGCTGGTCTCAAGCACCTGGGCTCAGGCAATCCTCTTGCCTTAGCCTCCCAAAGTGCTGGGAGTGAAGGCATGAGCCACCACTCTCCTCAGTTTGAATTGCATAGTTTCCTTTAACGTTGACACAGAGGAAGGGAGAGTGTGTAGCAATCTGGAGTTTTGCCTTACTTTATCAACTTATACTTCTTGAGTGCCTGCCAAGTGTGAGGAACGGGGCTAATTTCTGGAGTTAAAAATAATAACTGTAGCTGCAATTTGCTGAGCCCTTCCTAGGTGCTATACAACATGCTGCATTATTCCTTTCACACATTGTCTCACTTAATACTCATGACAACCACATGAGGAAGGAATTGTTATCGTCAGTTTATTATGTATGTAAGCTGTGGGTCAGAGAAATTAGTAACTTGCTCAAGGTCACCCAACTAGTCAGTGGAAGAGCCTCTGAAGTGTGAATGTGATCTGTCCCTGGAAGGGGATGGCCTTGAGCATGGAGGCCAACTCCCTAAGGAGTTGGTGCTGGAGGCTGTATGCTGACCATGTTCCTTGGAGATGGACAGCAAGTTCTTCCTTGAAGGGGGCTTTTGGCAGTGCATTTTACTGTTATACCGACAAGTAATATGTGCCTCATATATTATTATTACTGTTATTAATTAAAGATGTGCTCTCCATAATGAATGTATATCTTAAAGCCGAGTCTATTTATACCAGAAATTTTAAAGCAATTCATTACTTGCCTTCAGATCACTCATTGCTTTGATCTGCATATGATAATCAATAACATTTCTCTATTTTCTGTAGCCACCATTTTTTGGTGTTACAGTTTCTGGAAATGTACCAAAAACTTGCTTAGAATTATTATGACTGCTTTCTAATTAGGGACATATTTTCAAGATGATTGCACTTTTTAACATTTTCAAGTTTTGGAAAACTGAAGTTTCTTTTTTTGCTTTCTATAAAACGTTATTTGTGAGGGTTTTTTTTTTTTTTTTTCCTATTGTAAACTTCCTTATATTATGCAAACTTTTAGGCATAAAGAAAAATAGCTTTCTGGATATTATTTCATGTTTCCAATAGCTTATCTTTTTTGGTTAAGTCATGTAATGTGTAAGAATTAGTGAGCAACTTAACTGTTAAATTGTCATGGTTGATGTTACTTGTATTTTCTGAGGTCTAGACCTTGCTAGTTTTGTTGATCCAGCCTTTTCCTTCCTTGGGGAATTCGGTTTCCCTTTGTTCACTTATTTATAGCTCTGCTGTGGGTATGGTTTGGAGCCTTGGTTTTTATTGCTTTAATTGCTCTGTAGTAATGAACACACTGAACACATTCCAGGTCCCATGTTTCCTTTACATATGGACTCCCACTACTTGATGACTCAAATAGACTATAATGAGTCCTCTTTATTCTGGAACATCTTTGAGATTCTGGGTTACTGTGTTGGTCTGTTTCCTTTAAACACGGGACTGACAGCATTGCCTACTGGAAACAACTGACCTTTTATTTCTGCTAGCATTTCATCATCATGGGTGCATCCCAATCTAATTATATGTTGATTTGTAATCAACAGAGGCTTCCTCTCATTTAATTTTCTTTGACTTTATATTACCCCTATTTGGAAGTCTCCGAGATTATTGTATCAATTTCAATTTCATTAAACAAGTCTCTTTTTGTGATGGCCTGCTTCCAATCTATAACTTTTCTATTCATTTACTCTGTCAACCCTTGTTATCTGTTTAAAACAAAAACAAAGACAAAAAACATGCTGATATGTTGGTGGGCCTTATGCTGCCATCTAAAATGTTATGGGAAGAACTATGTATGTTATTATTGCTGTGAGTAAGTCCAGTGGCCCACATCTCTCTGCTGTACAATAAGATATATTTGACCTCAGGAGTTAAAAAAAAAAAATCTTAACCACAGTCCTCACTGAAGTCTGATTTGGGTACAATAAGAATTCATCAGAAACATAGAAGCTGCATTTCCTAGGAAATCGAGGCTTTTTCCTGTCGTTGGGAGTGGTGAAGGATACGCCCAAGAACTTGGAACAGATACAACACTGGCAGACACACAAAAGATCTGTAGGGCAGAACTTCCTTTTTCGGCCCCTGAGCTCTCTCCCATTGTCCCACAGAAGATGGAGCAAATACCCAGACAGAAGCCGCTTCAGCATTGTCCTGTATTGGTAGGCTGCTTGTGTTCAGTGATTTCTTTGGCCCATAGTGTCTGCTGGACAGTTGGAGGCTTTCTGAAGACATTGTATTGTTAGAGAATAATTAGAGTGAATGAAGCAGGGGGTAGGGGTTAACAACAATTCTTTGTTGCAAGCAGTTGCTAGTCTTGGCATCAGTATTGGTAACAAGGCCAATCTACTGGAAGGAGTGGAAACAAAAGATGGAAAGGTTGTGGTTGGTTTGTCTAATCCTTCCAGCAAATCCACCCATGCATGGCCATTGTGCCCTGTGAGCTCACTGGAAATGCCTTTGGTCACACTGCATTCCAAGCCACTGGGTGGGTGATCTCTGGGCAGTCTTGTCCATGGATTTCCTAGAATGCTTCCCATGAAAAAACAGGGATGCACAGGTGTTGCCTTGGTAATTAATCGGCATACTTCATCAAGAAAATAACCTAACATTCGAGAGGATGAATGATGTGATATGAAAAGCCCATGATCTTTCCCTTGGAAGGAGGAGTTAAAGAATGTCCTAATACAAAACAGCTGGTACATGTCAGTTGCTACCAAGGCGAAAACACCTAGTCAAAACCATGACCTATATCATCCTTCCTCCCTCCAGATCTTCGGGTCCTCAAAGTCTTGACCCCATTGGTATTGTGATGTAGAAGAGGCCTGGCCAAGGTGGGGCCCAGGAAACTTGGGTCTCTATAAATGTAGTACTTCAAAGACAATGGTCCTTATCGGAAGGCTTTGTAAGCTGAATCCTATCTCCTGTCACCAGTTTGGGGATTGCAGCTGTAGTTGATCTGATCCTTGATGTATTAAAAATACTGGGCAGTGGTGCCTAACACAGGGCCTGGGTTCCTCCTTGGAGGTTTTTAGTGTTGGTGTGATCTGCTAGTGTGTGATGCTTTGTACGTCCTCCTCCCAAATCAGCTTTCCACCGGAGAGTCCTAAGCATGCAGAAGCCTCTTTCCAATATTTATTTTGAATCATGCAACTTAAGTTACCTTATATTTCTTTTCCTGCTGCTTATCAAAAAGGACAGAGACACGGAGGCAGTTTAGAAGTGGAGGTGGGCATGTCTCCAAGGAGATTCATGGCTTTAGACACATATCCCTAAAAGGCGAATTCCTGCTCTCACAAGTTGAATAGGGCTCTAATCCCACGATCTGATTTAAGCCGAGGATGACTTACACTCGAAATCCCAGACTGGGACTGTTCAGGATTGGTTAAACTCAGAGCATGAGATGGAGGTGGTATTCGCCCACACATTATTCTGGGGGGGTGTGAGGAATGGTGGTGTTGGGAGTGAGTAGGCGAAGCGGTGTGAGAGCGAGGAGGGGAGACAGTGGTGTGCATTTTCAGTTTGTCAGCTGCTCTGGAAAATGGCCAAAATGAATGAGATACAACAAGCCTTTGGGGCTGTGCGAGCCAAGGAGAGACAAGGCCCCTCCTTTTAAAAAGTCCTGTGGAATTCATACTTAAAGTTTCATGTGTATTTGGTTTGGGGTCAATGTGAAATCCCCGAACACTCCCCAGGATGTTACCTCCCAGGCGCACACAGTAGGCCCTGACCAGAAGAGTGTCTTGAGGGAGAAAGAAATACAGCCTGCTCCATGCAGCCTCTTGGGCCAGCGGAGAAGATGGATGGGAACTCTGGTCAGATCTGTCTCTGTGACCTTTAGCAGATTCTTGGAAAAACTTGAAAAAGTCCTTTTCACATAGGAGATGACAGTTCCAGTAGAAGAGGAAAGCAAGGGTTTTTAAATCTTTCGAGCCAACCTGTGTGCCAGGGGACACAAACACAACAGCCAGGAGAATTGAGCAAGGCTGAGCATTTCTCTAGAGGAGGCACAGGCGCCATCCCGAAGGAGAAGGGTAAGGGACATTTACAAAGGCAGTTTTCATATGGAACTAAGAACTTGTGAGCCCCGTGTGGCTGTGATTTCTGCCACAGAAGTCAACAACTGACTTTTTTCCAGGCATGAGTGATATCCTTTACTGGCAGTCATGCTCCAAGTTTGATCCCTCCACAGTGTGACTTTGGTCTGACATTCACATCATGAAAACTCCACTCTGCTTTTGCGGTACTCCCAAGTAATGTTGACATTTCTAGGCAGGGAGGAAATCTGGATAAATAGAATTCTTTTCTTGGCATTGTTAAAAATATTACTAAAAAGAGCAAAGGGTGTTTTTTAGAGCTAAATGGAAGTCAGAGTCTTCCTTTGCAATTTTGAAAGGACAGGTAAGTGGCTGGGTCAGCACGTTCTTGCAGCCTGTTTGTTTTAGTCCAGGGTGGCTTGTGAGCAGCTCTTAGACGTTCTGATAGAGGACACAAGCACACCCACAAAACAGCAGTCAGCTCTCCTAAGACTGTTCTTTCAATCCTGTGACTGAAATGTATGCAACTTTTAGGACATTTCTGAAGAATTACATTGTAGCTGGTCTATCATGAGCTTTGAATTTTCTTTGAATTTAACTGTCAAAAACAGAACAACAACTTGTCATCACAGAACTGGAGGGAGTGGTTGTTTAGTTTACCTCTCTTTTTGCCCATTTGGAAACTGAAATTGAGAGCAGTGAGGCGACTTGCTTGGAGTTACACAACTAGTTAGTGCAGAACAGAAATTAAAATCTGTGCTTCCCAACACCTGGGCTGTTATCACAATGTAAGCTCTGCCTGCAAAAAGAAAAGTTCAGCTCAGATTCTCTGTAATTTTAGGAACTTGCATGAAAACACCAATTTAAGTAGAAACACATAGCCGGGCATGGTGGCGCATGCCTGTAGTTGCAGCTACTTGGAAGGCTGAGGCAGAAGGATCACCTGAGCCCTGCAGGTCGAGGCTGCAGTGGCCGTGAGTGTGCCATTGCACTCTAGCCTGGGCAACAGAGTGAGACTCCAACCCAAAAGAAACAGCTAATCAAGATTCCGTATCATTCTCAACAGAATATAATTTTAAGGAGAAACATTTGGAGTAACTTAATTTTAAACTGTAATGCTAATTCTTTATTAGTCTAGTGGGATTTTATTCATATGTTACATGACATACTTGAACAATTTCTTATTTAATACATCTTTTAACCCAGAAAATACTTATTTGAGAATAAGCACTAGCACTCCAGGACAAGTTCAATATGCAAGCCCTTTGCAGAGAGCACCACATCCATGTAAATGACAGCCACAGCCCAGAGAAGGGAATTGGGTGGTGAGGGAAATGGTCTTCATGGTGCTGCAGGGTGTTTTGTCATTTACAAAATGCCTTCTCATACATATCTAATGGATCCTCAGGTCAGTGTTTTGAAAGTAGGAAGAATGGCTGTGAGTACAACTGTTTTTCAGAAAACAAAACCACTGCTCAAAGATACTGCATGACTCACCAGCACAGCTAAGAAGCTGCTGAATGGGGACTCAAACCCAGACTTTCGCTCCAAGCCCACTGTTCACTTGTATTCTTTCATGATGTTTTAGATGCAGAAGTCCCACTGCTTTAAGAAGCAACCGACATTTTTCTGTTTACCTTTTCCTCTCTTCTCCAGGGCAGAAGCTGCAGCTTTTCCTGCATAAGTCCAGTTTATATGATTGTATTCATGGTATTTATCTTATATAGAGGGATAGGCCTTTTAAAAGTCATTAAAATGGGGTTTTGATGTTATGCTCTTTTCTCCTTCACATCCTCAACTTCAGACGGAATGATCTGTGGCTTTTCATGCAAATGAGAAGGACTCTTGTCATTATTTGGCAATACCTCCCCAGGCCTCCACTGTAAATGAAGGATCTTTGTGTTTAGAAAGAAAAAAATGCAATTTAGTGAAGTTCACAATTCTGTTACTACTCTTCTAACACAGCATGTGTTTTTTTTTAAATGTTATTTGTTTGTTTTTACATGTAACACTAGATGGCAGAATAACTACACCACACGACACCACCTCCTTTGTTTCCTGCTCCTTAGGGCAGCAGGGACCTGGAGAGTGGGGTGTAAACCATCTGTGGTGACATGAGATTGGACCCACCAACCTGGCCAATATTTTCTTGACAGGAAACTGGCTGCAGTGATTCTAAGACATATGCTTCCAAGGCACTGTCTTTAAGGTTTCCTTCTTTCTTTTCCCCCTTGCCTTCCTGCATTTTAATGTTTCTGCCCCATTGCACTCTGGTGGCAGAGGGCAGACATAGCCCGCAGGCAGCTGCTTTCCAATGGCAGATTGGGATGATGCACCCAGTGGTGTTGGCACTCCTGCCTTTGCGTGCCAGTAGATCGTGAGAGTCTGGGGTAAGGTGCTGAGTGCTTGCCCTGTGTGGCACCGGCTTCTCTGGCAGAGGGGCAGTGGTGGCTGGGCTGCACCAGCTTGGAGATGCTGCCCTCACAAACTCAGGTGCACAGAGCAGGTATCTTGTTTTTAAAGAGCAGCCGGATCTCAGATCAGCTCTTCCGCTCAACCCTCATGGGACATGGCATCTTGTTTTTTCCTAACTTTTTGCCGGTGTCTGCAACCCTAGATGCCTCACATGCCACAGGACACGCTAAGCCTGTGGAGAGTATGAACTTGGGTTACAGAAATACTTCCTTGGATTTTTGCAAAAAAATAAAAGAATAGCATTAAAACCAAACAATATATACCAACTAGTAATAATACCCTAAGTGTACCCTACATTAAGGAGCACCAGTAAAACCAAGTCTGCCTGTATAAAATTGATCAAAGAGATTTTATTTTAATTACAAAAGCATTCTTTACTTGATAATTGGAACCACAATCGGATTTTATTAAACAGTGAGTTCCTAATGAGAATTGTAAATGATTTCATCTACAAAACAATCTTTAAAAAGGTGTTTAAATCTCAATGCTTCAGGAACCCACTTGTCGCATCAAACAAAAACCAACCGTAGTTTTGTACACACACTTGCATCACACCCTACACTATTTCCAACTGGGAATCCCAGGGTATTTTTTATTTGTGGTTGAGGGGCGGGTAATATCCTCAACATAGCACCGGTGACATGAAGGGGCATTGTTGAAATGACCAAGGTGAGTCACGGTAAGCAGGTAATCCTGTAGGTTAGATATTTGGGGGTTTTGTTTATTTGCTTACCTGCCAGAGCCATAGTTCTTCCATAAAGAATAAACTACATGGTGTTTGAAAATACCCCAAACAACATGTATAAATCAGACCAAGGATATTAATCACAGGCTACCGCCAGAGCAATGTTTTGAAGCCTGGAGAAGGTGGTGAGCCCTTCTTGTTTGTTAGGGAAGAAATGTCATAAAAATTCCAAAGCAGGGCTCAGATTTCCAGGGGAGAGGGCCTCTTTATTGTTTCCTCTAATAACTGCTTTGGCGCTTTAGTGAATCAATGTGTTGCACGAAATAACCCTAAATGCAGTCTCTGAACTTTAGCCTGGCTTTGCTCCCACTTTTGTATTTAGCTCCATTCTGAATTGCTTGCTTATGATATTTGTGCTGTTGTTTCTCCTTCCTCGCTCCCCACTGCCCCCTCCCTTCTGCACTGCCTTTATTTTCACACTCCTCCAATTAACTGATGTCTTCTGCTCTCAGGACTACAGCAAGTGTGTTTGTGCATTTCATGTGGATCCTCACTATGCAGGCTATGCTTTTAAGTTTCTGGAATAAGACCCTGGTAAAAATGAGTCATGACTTGTTTCTATTTTTGCTTCTGAGTCAAGAAGCTTGATTTTCTTGCTCTAAGGCCTGAGGTATAGAGCTATATAGCTTACTTTTAAGGGAAACAACCAAAATTTAGTCAATTCCTTTAATTAGATGTTTTCAGATATTTCAGAATTCTTTGGACTTGTATTTCCAAAATGGACAACATAATGGTAGTGGTTTTATTCTTTTTATCCATTCCCAAAAGAGGAAAAAAAAGCCCTCCCCCAAATCCTCTGGGAACTGGCCTTTTGGGTATTGCCCAAACCTGCTCATAGCTCCAAGACAACCAGCATTAATTCACTGAGGGCCTCATACCTACATCCCAAAGACAGCTCAAACCAGAGACCCAGGTGGCTGGGGTCTAACAGGGAGACCACAGGAGAGCAGAGCTGAAGGGTCAGTAACATTCACGGGAGGGGAGATAATCCTGGAGAACATGATGGCTGCCCCAAGTGCAGCAGCGGGGACAGCCAGGGGTTACCAGAGGTTCCGGCACCTTCACCCTCATGGAAATAAGCTGCGTGTATCAGCTTATCATGGTTTTCAGCATAAAAAAGCCAACTAATGTTCTTGAGTGTCAGTTCATTGAGCTCTCCAGTGTAGCCTCATAACTTATTTTAATTGGGGAAAAACGCTACCAGAGAAAAGAAAGATGCTGGACAGAACAACTTGGTCTTTGACTAGTTGTCAAGGCCTTGCTGTTTGGAGTCACTGACAAGTTCTTGACTCTTGTATGACAGATCCAGGGAAAAAATAAGTGATTCATCTTCTTCTGTGCACCTTTCAAGGAGGAATTAAAAAACAAAACAAAAAACCCAGCAGATTTTGTTTATGGACTTAACGTTACTGGCAGTGGCCAGTGGGCTCCGACTCTTTGCAGGGTATACTTTACTATTGTGCACTTTCTTCCTAAGTTTGTGCACCCCAAGATCCCTATCCCATTAAAATTCCTTCTTAAAAGCATAAAGTGAAAGAGCCAAGCATGTGCTGTTTTTTTAGAGGGGGAGTGTAGCTATACAAAGGAAGAGGTCCCAGTCCTTTTTCTATTTTAAATGCTAGTAAACAACTTTAAACCTGTTAAAGCTTTTGAAGGAATGTGGAGGAATTGTCCTTTGACTCTAATGTTCAGGAAACAAAATAAAGGACATAATTTTAAGAAAATAGACTTTCGCTGGGCTCGGTGGCTCAGCCTGTAATCCCGCGCTTTGGAAGGCTGAGGTGAGTGGATTGCCTGAGCCCAGGGTTCGAGACCCGCCTGGGCAACTTGGTGAGACCTCATCTCTACAAGAAATCAAAAAATTATCTTGGTGTGGTAGCGCGCACCTGTAGTTCCAGCCACTTGGAAGGCTGAGGCGGAAGGATCGCCAAAGCCCAGCAGGTCGAGCCACTGCACTTCAGTCTGGGCGACAGAGTGAGACTCCAACTCAAAAAAAAAAAAAAAAAAAGAAAATAGACTTTCTCATGCTGGGCCCTGTTCTCTGAAGTGTCCTGCAAGTGTCCCACTGTCCCCCTGGGTGCACAAGCTGACTTCATGGCCGCCATGTCTGCTGGGTCCAGCATCCTCTCTCATTGCCTAACCTAATCTTTTCAGACTTTTCCAGCATAGCCCTTGTCAGAGTGTGAAGCACTGTCTGTTTTTGAGGGAGAATAGTGTTGTTTAAAGGTGCTAATACGTTTATGTAAAAGTCATCCATGTTTAACGTTGTGTAAAGAACACCATTGTCTGTCATGCTGCATGTGAAGGCTCACCTGGCTGCCATCCTGGGACACCTTCATAACCTGTAAGGTGCAGGAAGGAACTGGTTCTCACTGAGATTTAAAAGGAATGTCTTTCACAACCAATGGCCTTTCTTTTTGAGCCCCTTATTTCTAAAGGGTCTTTTGCAGCTTCTGCAAAAGAGAAAGAGTTCAAATTCCTTTCTTAATCCTACAGCCTGCAGGAGTTGAACATACCTATAGCCAGGCAGCTAAAATGAAAACAGCAAGATGGGAACTTTTTAAAATTATATTTTAGCTGTGGGAATTTGGAGCTTTAGAGAATGATTAGGCTCTGATTTTCTTGGAAATATTCCATGGAGGAACTCAAATGTGGATTCTCTCTATTATTTACCCCAATTACTTTAGAAGGTATATGAACGGGGAGGGAGAAACAGGAGCCATCCAAAATAATGTTGAGCTTAGATATATATTTTTGAATTTACATCTAAATATGGTCCTAACTCATAT
Source organism: Tarsius wallacei (assembly GCA_963574415.1). Taxonomy (NCBI): domain Eukaryota; kingdom Metazoa; phylum Chordata; class Mammalia; order Primates; family Tarsiidae; genus Tarsius; species Tarsius wallacei. The sequence continues at coordinate 3,655 of CAUYQG010123992.1, read as the reverse complement.
TCTGAAGATTCAGTACATTCCCCCAAGCCTTCATCTGTTTTCCTCCTGCTCCACCAGCCCTCCTTCCATCACTCACCCACATGTCTTTTGCCAAGCAATGGAGGAATATACATGGTGTTTTGTGTTTTTTTTTTTGAGTTGGAGTCTCACTCTGTCGCCCAGACCGGAGTGCAGTGGCCGCTCCTGGCCACCGCAGCCTCGGCCTGCTGGGCTCTGGCGATCCTTCCGCCTCAGCCTTCCAAGTAGCTGGAACTACAGGCGAGGGACTACAGGCTGAGCCACCGAGCCCGGCTTACATGGTATTCTTAATAGGGACATGCTTATACCAGTTGTTTGACAACTTGTTTCTTTTTATGTAGTAACATTGCAGAAAAAAACATATACTTTATTCTTCTTTATTTTTTCACAGCTGCCTATTAAGTCATGTTGAACATATATATATCTATAATGCATGTCTTTAACCCATTGATGGGCATGTAAATGGCTTCTAAGTTTTCACTATTTCAGGCAACGCTATAGCATTATGTTCCTTTCTTCTATTAAAAAATATTCTTCCAGCCGGGCTCGGTGGCTCAGCCTGTAATCCCGCGCCTTAGGAGGCTGAGGTGAGTGGATTGCCTGAGCCCGCGGGTTTGAGACCCACCTGGGCAACTTGGCGAGACCTCGTCTCTACAATAAATCAAAAAATTAGCCGAGCGTGGTAGCGCACACCTGTAGTTCCAGCTACTTGGAAGGCTGAGGCGGAAGGATCGCCGGAGCCCAGCAGGTCGAGGCTGCGGTGGCCAGGAGTGGCCACTGCACTCCAGTCTGGGCGACAGAGACTCCAACTCAAAAAAATAAAATAAAATAAAATAAAAAATGTTCTTCCTTGTAAATTTGGCCAAATTTTCTATTCAAAAAGTCAGAAAAATATAAAGAAGAAAACAAAAATCAGTTAGTCATAATCATCTATCCAGAGACAACTTTAACATTCTGGTATACTTCTTTCCAGGCTTTACTAAATGTATTTGTATATTAACAAAATTGATATCATTATACTTTAGGTATTTTTTTCACATCCTTAAATCTTTATTTTGGAAAAAATTTTCTGCATGCTATATTTTGTCTTTTTGAATGCTTGTTTATGTCTTGTGTTCATTTTTCTATTGGAATGTTAAAGTGTGTTTTTATATTGATTTATAGGAACTCTTTATATAGTAAGGCTGTTAACTTTTTGTCTCATATTTGTTTCAATTATTTTTTTCCAGTTTTTCATTTGCTTAATTTTGTTTACAGAATTATTGATATGCAAAGTCTTACATTTTTGTGTAATCAAATATATCAGCATTTTTCTTTATAATTCCTTTTAAGGACTTTAGAAACAATAGCAATGGAAACAATTTTTAGCACTGATTAGCTACCATTTCAAGTGTTTTATGTGCATAAATGTATATGTATTTATTCTTTATAACAAGCCTGTGAGATAGGTAATATTATCTATGTTTTACTGTTAGGAAATTAAGGCACAGAGATTCATGTAGATAGAAGGGACGTCAAGGAGATTCACACTCAGGCATTCTGACTTGTGGGCCACCCTTGCACTCAGTACACATATTGCTGTGTGTTTTCTGGTATATTTGGCCCCAAGTATTAAGCTAAATCCTGCTCTGTCTTAATAGTCACTGAAAACAAAGAAGAAAAGTACTCTTTATTTTCTGCAAGTTTTAAAACAGTTTTATACTGCATTCTTATTTGTCTGTATCTTACCTGGATGTGTGGTGTGAAGTGGTGCTCATATTTACTTTTTTCAGTTAGTCAATGTCCTCAATGTGTTAGCATTTCTTCAGGAACCTGGAAAGAACTTGCCTTCTCCAAGAAGCCTTTATAAGTAGTACCACTTCATGTGAGTGTTTCTTCAGTTATTTATTTCTTCACAGTTCTTGGTTTCTCGGCAACTTTGGTCTGCATGATTTTGTGAAATCTCATGTTGCTCCTAGATTAAAAAGCTCTTGCCGGGCTCCATGACTCAGCCTGTAATCCTGCGCTTTGGGAGGCTGAGGTGAGTGGATTGCCTGAGCCAGAGGGTTCAAGACCCGCCTGGGCAACTTGGCAAGACCTCATCTCTACAATAAATAAAAAAAATCAGCCGGGCGTGGTAGCGCGTGCCTGTAATTCCGGCTACTCGGAAGGCTGAGGCGGAAGGATCACCGGAGCCCAGCAGCTGCAGTGGCCGGGAGCGGCCACTGCACTCCAGTCTGGGCGACAGAGTGAGACTCCAACTCAAAAAAATAAAAATAAAAATAAATAAATAAAATAAAATGCTCTTAAAATAAGCGGGACTGGCTCTTCAAATTGTTTTTATTCTTTATATAAAAATAGGATTCAAGGTTCTTATGTTAGGCTCAGTTGACACTCCTCTCCACCCCCCAGATCCAGAAAATCCATGAACTTGTATGAGAAGAAAACTCCCTATTTTCACTAAACTTTAGCTGAAATTGATTATTTCCTTCAATTTTGAATGTGGGCAATAAACCACAGTAGTATTAGCAGTAACCTGGGACTTTAAATCACAGATACTTAATATTACTGATACTTAATCTTACATTTTAGTTGTTGCAAATATCTTTATTTTTTATATTCATCACGACTTCAACATTATAGTAGTTATGTTAGACCCGCCACTAGGTTTTGCTATTAATGTATTAAGAAGCACATTTTTAGTCGGGCTCGGTGGCTCAGCCTGTAATCCCGCGCCTTGGGAGGCTGAGGTGAGTGGAATGCCTGAGCCCGCGGGTCGAGACCCACCTGGGCACCTTGGTGAGACCTCATCTCTACAATAAATCAAAAACTAGCCGGGCGTGGTAGCGCGCACCTGTAGTTCCAGCTACTTGGAAGGCTGAGGCGGAAGGATCGCCGGAGCCCAGCAGGTTGAGGCTGCGGTGGCCGGGAGCGGCCACTGCACTCCAGTTTGGGCGACAGCGTAATAATTAAACTCAAAAAAAAAAAAAAAAAAAAAAAGAAGCACATTTATTAATATTTCAGATATTCAAAGTTATTTTGAAAACTGTATTTCTATAAAATTGGCTTTCTTTGTAATCCTATGTAATTTTATTGTATATATCTAAAAACCTTTTTCTAAGAAGTGTTCATAGGCTTCACCAAACCACCAAAGGTATCTGTGACATAAACACTGTGCAGAGTCCTTGTCTGCTGGAATGCAAGGCGACTGCTGGGTTTTATAAATACTCCCTGGGCCTGAGTCATAGAGGAGCAATTTGGAGGAGCTGGAAAGCCATCCAATATAGTTTTCTGCAGTGCTTGGTTCTTTCACATCTGGATTACTTCTCTTTATCATCCTAATCAGAATTATTTTTTTCCCTCTCCTCCTTCTACTCTGTACTTTATGTTCTGTCTCACTCTTTATCTTTTTAAATTTCTTTCTCATTCTCTTCCTCCTTCATTTTTCTTTGTTCCCCCTTTCTTTTTCTTCCTTTTCCTCTCTCTTTCCCACTAAAAACATTAATATCTTAGGAGTTGATTTTTTTTTTTTTTTTTTTAGCTGGAGTAACAAACAGTCCCCCACATTGGAGTGCGGGGGCTGCGCCCCGCCCCTGCCACCGCAACCGGCGGGGCCCGGGCGATCCTTACAACACCCCCATCCCAGGAACCAGAATTA
>CAUYQG010123990.1:0-14684 GCA_963574415.1 Tarsius wallacei | reverse complement strand
AATGATGAGAAAGTAGAAGCTGTGCTTTTGGAGAAATGCACACTTTAGGTATAATTAACTTTACTGACTTTGTCTTTTCAGAAACAGACTTCCAGGTATCTGAGGTATCTCATAGTGGCCATCAAGCTTGCTAGAGTAAAGGGAATTTACAAGGCCTATGACATCATGCATTGGGCAAGGACGGTAAGAGTCATGAAACTTGTAATTACAAACGTTATGACTGCTCAGAGGGGGAGCAGGTGGGGATTCGATCTTTTAGGAAATTGGGCACTATCTACAGGGAAGCAAAGGATCCCCCGAGGCTACCCACTGGGAATGCCTAGGAGATAAGGGGAGGTGTGCCAACCACTAGCTCTAAGGAATGTCATTTGGGAAGGTGCAGGAGCATTCAAATCTTTGTCACACCCTTCTCTAGGAGCTATGATAATGTGGGTGGACATTAATGGCTCTCTGTGTTACAGGATCTCCAAGACATCCACAGGTGGTCAACAAGGAAGTCACGGCAGTCACGGCAGTCACGTGCAACATCTCCAAGAAAAGGATTTAAGCCAGGTCTCTGAGGGGCTATGACGCCATACTCACCTAGAGTGTAGGCCCACTCCCTGTCTGTGGGGGGTGAACTTTTCTTAAATAAATCTTTTCTTCTCTCACCTCTGTGTGTCACAATTCTTTGCAATGTACTCAGATCTCTGGGTTCCCAGTGCGGCACCTCCAGCTTGCCAGCTCCAGCGGTGCTGCACACCTCTCTCCATCCACCCTCCCCCTGTCCATCCAGTACCCTAACAGTGAGACCTGTCAACAAGAGCCAGCCTCTCTCGGGAGAACTCAGGTTGTACTGGGTCTGGTTGCTTCTCACCAAGGAAGAGGCATTTTCGAACGACAGGCATCAGTAACTAGTGACACAGCTCACGAACCTCCTTATTGGTTTCCAAGAGCTATAAACAAACAGTTTACATAACTTTTTGCCAAGGTACAGAGGTACTAAGCTAGTAATTTAAATCAAAGTAAAAATTGTTTACATGAAACAAAAAAAGACCATTTAAATGGTTAACTTCATTAACATAGGAAAAAAGACATAAAATGTATATGGCCCCAAAACATTATTGTCTCGTTCCTCCCTTAACCAAACAACTAATTTGGCCAAAAATAATTTTGCAGAGTCCATTATGCTTTCTCATAAACAAATGTCTATCAAATGACTGTGGCAGTATCTAACACAGCAAATATCATGTGACAGGTTGAGCATATAAAATCATAGAAAAAGTCATCCTTAGGAGAAGAGCACTATTTCTGGAATCTCCTGCTGGAGTGGCTGCCAGAGTCCTTGATGGCCCATGAGCCTCACTATATATGGAGATATTGGGCTGCAGGGTTCCCTGATGGGCTTACCCAGCAACCATATGGACGCTGAGGGTATTTCCAGTCTCCTTGTTTGGAGGGGGTTGTGGAGTCTCTGAGATCCCCTGGAGGGGCTAACAGGAAGAGATAATCTGGGTAGTGTGTCAGAGAAGGCCTGGAAAAGGTGGGAGAGGAACCCCTAACGGGTTAGGGAGACTCAGAAAAAGTAAGTGCCAAGGTCTCACAGTGGAATAGCATGCTACCCTGACTGCAAAAATTCAAATGACTAAAGTTGGTTAAAAAAAAAAATTTTTTTTTTTTGAGTTGGAGTCTCATCTCACTGTGTCGCCCAGGCTGGAATGTAGTGGCACGCTCATGGCCACCACAGCTTCGACCTACTGGACTCGGGATCCTTCCGTCTCTGCCTTCCAATTAACTGGAAATACAGGCACGCACTAACCATGCCCAGCTAATTTTTTTGATTTATTGTAGAGACGAGATCTCACCAGGTTACCAAGGCTGGTCTCAAATCCCTGGGCTCAGACAATCCTCTTGCCTCGGGCTCCCAAAGTGCTGGAATTATAGGCTTGAGCTACCACACCCGGTCAGTAAAAATATTTTTTAAGGAGGAATGGCTGAGAGGAATGCTCCTATGCTCCTAAGGGATACTGCTCCTTGCAAAGAATCTATGTTTTGTTTGTTTGTTTTTTGAGTCAGAGTCTCACTCTTGCCCAGGCTGGAGTGCAACGGCATGCTCACGGCCACCGCAGCCTTGACCTGCTGAGCTCAGTCAATCCTTCCACCTCAGCCTTCCAAGTAGCTGGAACTACAGGCATGCACCCCCATACCTGGCTAATTTTTTTATTTATTGTAGAGATAAGGTCTCGCCAAGTTGCCCAGGCAGGTCTCAAAGAATCTACATTTTTTAAAGGTCTTTGATATACAGGACAAGACTCTCTATACTGTTATCCAATTAGAAAATTGCCCTGGGCTTCAGGAAGGAAACTCCCATATAGGACACAGCCTGGTGTAGAGGCCTTGCCAGGTCTTCAAGTCACCACAGGAGAAGGCAGCAGCTCACTGAGTGGATCTACCCTGATTTCAAGTGTGGAGCAGAGGTCTACAGAGACACCCACAGGAGCTGGGAGTGCAGGTGAGAATCTGGAGAGGACCCACCAAGAGGAGGTATATGACAGAAACAGTTCCACAGTTGGCCACTTCCCAGAAGCTGGGATAGAAAAAATAGGGTAGGGAAAATGAAGGAGCAAAACTAAACAACTGGGTTACATCTGTGAAATACCAACAGTAATTTTTCCTCATCTACATTTTTTAAATTTTTCTTTTCTTTTTTTCTTTTTGAGTTGGCGTCTCACTCTGTCACCCAGGCTGGAGTGCAGTGGCACACTCATGACCACCCCAGCGTCGACCTGTTGGGATCCAGCGATCCTTCTGTCTCAGCCTTCCAAGTAGCCAGAACTACAGGCACATTCTACCATGACTGGCTAATTTTTTGATTTAATGTAGAGACGAGGTCTTGCCAAGTTGCCCAGGCTGGTCTCAAACCCATGGGTTCAGGCAATCCACTCACCCCGGCCTCCCAAAGTGCTGGGATTGCAGGCTGAGCCACCAAGCCCGGCCCTCACCTACTTTATTAGGGTTGTTTTGGGAGAATCTTCTCTGACGATCTATGTGAATGTGAAAATGTTATTATATAGGCACTCCTGCCTTCTGCACAGCCTCTGATCCTGATAACACAAGTGAAAGTAGAACTGTGAAAATTAGCTTCTGTGTTCTAACCAGGTTTCCAAGCCCAGAAAACTAAAAATATTATCAAATTACTAATTAATCTTCATCAGTTATGCACCCAATGCATGAGTACAGAATTTCTAAATAAATTAGAGGCTTTCTTGGCTCGATACGAGCAGGCCCAGGGCAGAAGTACTTGGATTAGTCCATGTCTCCTGTTCTACTCCATCTGTGGATACAGAAGTCCTTGGACACTGGGCTCCCATCCGAGGAGCACCTGCCGTACGACAGATGTTACAGATCAGGTGATTTCCTGGAAATTGCAGAGACAGACTGGACAGTAAGATTTTGAATCCTGCTGCACCACTCAACTAAAATGTTTGCTGAACTAGCAGTTGTCTAAAGCAGAAAAGTGAAGGACACCAAGAGGAATTCTCCTAGGTGGGCTGAGAGCAATTGGGCCTTCTATGTAAAAATATTCCCTATCCCCCATAAGAAGAGAAAAAGCTTTGACATGTGATATGACCAGAGTGGCTTCTGACCACCCAGTGCTACAAGGTGCTGTTGAACACAGAAAACATAATGAATTTGTGCCTTTGGCTACAGAGGCTGCATGCAGGGTGCGATCTTGCTTCATGTTGCTCTGAGCAAATGAGAGATAAGACTCTCTACCTATCCCCCAGCCCTGAATTCTTAGGTCATTGAGGTGAATTTTTGAAGGATGAGGAGTTAGAGGAGATATCACCTGCTGCATTTAGAATAGTATAGATTGAAAATTATTACATTTCAAACTGGGGAATGCTGAGTTTCTGACCCACCTGGCCCCTGGGAGTGAAGAAAGGCAGATTTCACATCCCCTGAGAGCTCCATGAAAGAGCACTTAAGACAGGCCTCTGAACAAGCTCTCCAGTTTGTTCCAGATGTGGGTCAAGCAGGCACAAATAGGACATTGGCCACTAAAAAGCAATTTTCTGTATTGTTCCCCAGCTTTTTTTTTTCTAGGAAGCAGAAACTGTGACAACAAAGGCACACTTAACATTTGAAATCTTTTACTCCATTTGTTTATTTCTTTAAACACGCTAAAGGTCAAGACTTGGAATCAATGTCCTGTTGCTTTAGTAGACACATTCTACATATATCAGCACAGAGTAGCCACTGATTTTGCAGGCACCTGTGGATGCAGCCTCATTTTATGTTGTCCCCATAACAATGCCACACTATAGGTTTTATTATGTTCATCTTCTGCTGGAGATGAAGAGGTGAAGAAATTTGCCCAATGGGTGACAGTATCAGATTTAAACCTGGGAATCCCAATTCCTAGTGTAAGCACCATCCTACTTCTCTGATGAATCTTTAGACAAGAAAATGAGGCTCAGAACTGAGAAGGAGCTACTGAGCTAAATATGCCCTGGAATAAAATAAAAGAACAAAGCATTAAAGTCCCTTTGAGAATTTCCATATCCAGGGTGAACTCAGCACTTTCAACTGAAATGAACATGGGGAAGCAAGCCATATGCCTTCCACAGATTCCAGTTTGAGAAACACCAGGAGTATTAATTTAATTGAGCTTTTTCAGCTTGATTATTCACGTTCTGTTTAAATGCAGGACAAAGACCAAATATATATATTTTTATTACACCACAAAGAAATTCCAAAGATGGCCATAAAAGGAAGGTTCCAATAAATTGTTGGGCAGCAGGTTTAGAAAAGAACACTCCCACATTAGGGCAGCTCAAAGTGGAGGGCTCCACAAAAATAATGCCATCATATATCCTGATAGCCCCAAGGATGGTCAAGTGGACATAGATATTGAGAAGCTGTTAGAAGGTGTGAGAGGCTTAGCCACAAGTATAAAATTAATTAAGCAAATGATAACATATGGTATTTATTACTGTAGGGAAAAAAATTATATAATAAAGTCAATAGCATCCTACTGCTCATTTCATTTTATTCATGAGTAAGACTTATGTGTCTATCTGTCAGGCTCAGTTGAGAGACCCAGGAACTAGTCCACTTAGATATTTTAGCAACAAACTATCTAAAACAGATATCTAAATATTTAGAATAGAGAGAACAGAACAGTTGGTTGTAGGGTGGACATTTGGGAATGGCTTTCTACACGACACCTAAAACTGGCCTACCAGAAAAGCTTCCACCCTTGTCACAATCAGAAAAGTCACCATGGAGTGTCAGAGAGCTTCCACGGGGACTGTAAGTTTCAGGAAAGCATCACTGTGTGAGCCAGGAATCAGAAGTCGGCTACCACCACAACTTTAAGCCGCAGATCCACTCCATGCATGCTAGACTGGCACTGGCAGAAAATGGATGTCTAGTACCCCGTCTCTCAATATCAAAAAGCTAATCCCTGGTACTAGAATATTGCTGCTGCAAAAGAATAAATAAATAAAACAATTCATAAATTTCCAAAATATTCTTATCAGAAAGCTATAGAAATAGCAAAGATAATGACCCTCATTTCTACATTCCAAATAATTAATGAAATTTTAATGACATAGGAAAATGTAGTTCTTGGCTTTCCAGAAAGAAAAAATAAATTAGAAAGGATTGGGGAAGATTTTGAATGCTAATCATCAATAGCACAACATAGTCCACATCTCAAAGGGCTCATATTTACTGCTCCTTCTGCCAGGAGTCCATTTCCCTCAGGGACAAAAACTCTCTTTGACTTAACTTAATCTGAATCTTTGGAGTCATTTGCTCCACAAGTCCAATCTTTGTCCTTCCTCTCTCCCCTTGTAAATCTACATTGAGTAAGAATTCTGCTAAATCAGCATAGTGAAATACCCCATCCCTGGTATCTAATCACCTGGATATCTATTTACCCTAACCTGCTGCAGCAAGAATACTTTTGAATCAATGTAGGGAGAATACTCCCTACCTTTGATGTTTCCTGTGGATAATTTTTCATCCTTTGACTGCATCATACTCCATGATGATATAATGTATATGGGACACAGTCCAGGGCCACAGCTCCAGAGGCAATGATCAGGAAGGGGCCTGGGAAGGAGGAGGAGGCTGTGAACTCTGAAGACCTCCTCCTCATGGGCCTGAGGCCAGCTCCTCACTGCAAACCTCTACCCACGGCTCCCCACAACCTTGTGCACAACCCCCTACTCCCCTGTACCTCACAAGCTCTGGTCTCAAGAGCACGGGCATGAGTATCATCTTCCTCTGAGGAAGGTAGTCCTCAGCAGCTCAAACAGACACCAATTCCTGCTATGTACAGCACTGTGGTAAAAGTGATGACTTAATGTCTTCATCTTTACTTTAAGATTGTACCCCCTTTCAACAAATGAAGAACGGATAAATAAGATTCCATTTCCTCTCCAAGATGATACAGTGAATAAACAATATCTCTGGGACTAACGAAGAGTCAAAAGATGACTTCGGAACAAGGGTATATTTTTTCAAAAAAAAATTTTTTTTAGAGTTACACCCTAGTGGTGTAACTAGACCTAGTAGTCTCCCAAGAACAGAAAGATGCTGAAAAAGGAAATATTGGATCAAAAAAAGTCGATGATAACAGTAAGGCAGAATAGAATTCAGTGTTACAAGAGAGATAAAAATGAAAACAAGAAATATCATGGGCAAGAGGAGAAGAAAAAAGAATCAAGACAAATTTTTATGAAAGTATCATTTGGAATGATACTACAACAGTGGTGCTCATCTGGTTGTGATTTTTTTCCTTCAAGGGATATTGAGTAATGTCTGGAGATATCTTTCATTTTTACAAGGTAAAGATGGAGGTGCTACTGGAGTATGAGGCTGGGAGTATCTGGCTGGGAGTATAAGGCCAGAGCCTTTTGGGGGAGAGTCTTGAATGTCAAGCTGAGGGGCAGGTACTTCATTAGATGGGCCAGGAAAGAGTTTTGAGTAAGAGAATGAAATGACTGTAGCTGTATTCTAGAAAGCTAAATCCAGGGAATGAGAGCTGGATTGAAGCTGAGAGAGTAAAGAAGTTGTGATTACATCCAAGAACAGAGATGCCAAAATATGGACAAGGCAGAATTTCATGGAAGAAGCTGCAGAGACATCAAGAGGAGCAGCCTTCCTGGAAAATAAACCCAAATATGAGATGTCGGTTTGGTGCTTTACTTAGGAACAGTCTAGGCATACATCCATTCCCATGAAGTCAGGAGATTTAAATACCCTACCCTTACTAGTGACACATTCATTAGTAAGGGTAAAAGGAATAAGGCCCTGGATTCATCATTCATAGGCAAAAATTATGTCCATTTGCAGTCAGGATTCTCCTCGTCTTCTTTATAATTCCCAAGCAAGTCACACTCTTCACCAAGAAACAGAAGAACCAAATCTACTAAATATTGGATGGCTGTGACCCATGACTGACTTCTCCACTCAAGAATATACCTGTGAACTCCGAGCTGATCTTCAGTTACTTTTCACTAACAACAATTAGACCAAAAGGGCTCCTTTTGGAGCTCCAAATAAATGAAAAGTAATTCCTGCCTCTAAAACCAGCCTCCACCTGATCAGACTGGGAGGCCAGAAGCAGAGCACAACTGAAGACATCTTGCCCAAGATACCAGACAAGGCCTATATTCATGCAGTCTAATCTTTACCTTGTTATACACACTAGTTCACACTATCCTAACTAATCATCCCTATCTCCTTGATATAACCTTAGAAAAAAATTTCAGAAACTTTGGTTTCTCTCTTGGGTAAAGTTTCCTAAGGACTTATTCCCTAGTAGAAGGAATCCCTCTTGCTAAACATACTCATGTCTGGCTCTTTTTGGTATATAATTCTCTGTTTTCTTTTTGCTATGATTGCTCTGATTCTTTCTTTCTGCAAGGCAATTGTCTCCTCCCAGAGGGACTAAGTCATTTTCTCTGCTAAAAATGCCCCCCATTTTCCCTTACTGCATTTGTACACTTGTCTTTACCTCAGCATGGAAGGATAATTCCTTGAAAAGAATTTACCAATCTCTAGTTACCCCAGTAAATATGCCTAAATTTTGAAGATGTCATCCAAAGCCCTCCTCTGCTCATGATCATGCTGATCCCATAATTATGCTTGTGATCAGTTTCTCTGATGTGCCTAATTTTATGGTGACCTACTACTAAAAACCCATGGACACAACCTATTGGATCAGATTTGCTAACAGAGGTCATCTCTTCCCTCTGTTTTTTTGACACCTCCCTCCCCGCTCAAAAAAAAGCCTACAATAATTTCTGGAGAACAATATAAAGAAAAGAAAAAAGGGCCTATGATCACAAAAACCTGAAATTTGCCTAAGGACAGACTAAACCCACCTGTTTACTAGGCAGCTTTCACTTCTCACTTCCTATTTCCTAGGCTCTGGTCTCAGAAAGATGCATCAAAGTGTCCTCAAACCAGGTCCACACAATTATGTTGAGATTTTGATGACACATGTGGAACATATCTTCAAGGATCATCCATTTCCCTACCAATTTGTATTTTAAATTATTCCTCTTGGATGCTACCAGTGCCCTCCAACTCCTTAAAACTTTCACCAAATCCCTGACAGAGGAGACAGATTTATGTCTCTTGTCCCCTTGCTAGTTGGCCTTGCATTAAAGTGTTTCCTTTTTCAAGAGACAGTGTCATAGTAGTGGCTTCTATATACATTGGGCAGCAAGCCAATATGCTCAATAACAGCCTCAAGGCTAAAACTCCCTCAGAATATTCTCACAGATTCACTTAAAGTGTTTCTCTACGGGAAGATTCAGAGTGGCTTTTGATGTTCAGTTATATAGTGAGTGAGTCTGCATAAGGATCCTGAGCAATAAAGCTCTTCTCATTCTTTTGCAGAGACTCCAAGTAAAGATCTCCAAGACCAGGGCTTCTCCATGACCTTCCATTCCTGCTGAGAGCACAGCATATGCAGAGCTGGTGAGACCCACCTCCAGTGTTTTTGAGACAACACATTCTCCACTGTGATGGTTCATAAATCCCAAAAGGGAAAGGCCCATTCCAAGGTGGGAAAATGTGTTTGGCTGTCCATATAGATTTGTCTGTCTGTGATAAATGAAGTCACAGATAGGATGAGTGATGTCTCTGGGGATTGTTTGAGTAATGGGATGGAGAAATTTCTCTCTTTTCTTGCCCAGCTTCACATAATTGTGACTCCACCTGTGGTGTGCTGGGGTGGCCTGTGCTGACGTATGAGAGTCACCTGTTAACTTTCAGTTTTCAGTTGTTTCTATTAACATATTTCCATTCTTGTCTATGGTTTGAGGTTGATGCTAGGGAATTTCTGTATCTAAGGGAGTCTCAGGTGGCTTGTCAGGTTGCCGGGATCATGTCCTCTGGTCCTTGAACACCAATTTGGAGGCTCCTTGGACCCACCAAGACATGAGCTCTACCGGCAGAGTGACAGAAACCATGGAGACTGCAGACTTGGGTTTCAATCTACCATTTCTTTTCTTTGTCACTTTAGCCAAATTGCTTTCTCACCAATAAAATGGAGACATTATTAACCACCACATGAGCGGCTGTGGGAGAATAGAATGGAACAAAAACATTCAAGTATTTTGCACTGTGTCCAGCATATAGCAAGCTCTCATTCAATGTCTCACTTCCTGAGACTTAATAATTCTACTCCTGGGGAGAAAGTCTCCTGTCTCCGTGGGTTTACCCTGTAAGCTGGGAGAAAAGTTGAAAGAGGAGGAGTGCATTAATTTTTGAAGTTCCCTATTTGAGTAAGAGTGGATCAGGTATCTGGGGGTGAGCATAAGGACACAAAGGGGCCTGAAGTCAAAGCTATACCACGTATTCTCCTGATCAGTGTTTCTAAATTTTATCCATCAAGTGTATAAACAAATAGAAATCTATCTAGTCTACACTGTACCCTTCCTGGAAAACAAACCCAAATATGAGATGTGGGTTTGGTGCTTTATTTAGGAACAATCTAGGCACACATCCATTCCCATGAAGTCAGGAGGTTTAAATATCTGAACTCACCCCCTATTCAGGAAAGCAATGTTCTTAAGTAGGGAAGACCATGGCATAGTGGGCTTCACCCCTCCAGGTTCCTCAGCTCTCCTGATCTCACAGATCCTTGGCTGAGTAAGGCCAACATGATTCTCCCAGTCAAAACCTAGGACACACATGAGGGAAAAAAGTCATCAAAGTACAAGGCTTGCTCCGTACAGCCAGGGGAGATGAGCAGAACTCTGACCCAGGTTCCTCTCAAGCCCTGCTGACTCCACCTCCTGGGGGAAGCACTACCCTTTCCCTGTGATCCCACTGGTTGCCCCTCCCAGCTTGGGACTATAAAGCCAGTTTTTCAGGGGCTGGGTACATGCAACTTTGTCCTGCCTTCTGCTGCTCCCTGCTCCTGGGTCCCTGCTGTTGCTGCTTCTGGCCCTTTCCTTGAAGTTGGACTTTCTGCAAGGTGAGCCTCTGGGAGACAGTAGAGACTGGGTCTAGGTGAGCAGACTCACACAGGAGTCTGAATTCTGGGGCCAGGGGAAGGTGAGGAGCCAGGGGCAAGCACCTAACTATCTCTTTGTAGGAGCTCACCACAGCCTTCACCCCCACCCATCCTCTCTTTTCCTTCCTCCTGCTTCACTCTCTCCTTTGCTTCCTCCACTGTGGGCCCCACTCTGCTCCTCTTCCCTGTTTTCTTCCTCCTCCCTCCTATATTTTCCACCATCAGACTCCTCTGCCTTCCACCTCAGTGATAATCCTTGATATTCCCCACTCCCTCAAGCTTTCTTTCAGACAGCCCCAGATTTGTGTAGAAAGGAGGGCAGGAAGGTTCTTTCTGGAAGAGGAAGACAAACAAGGAGGGCTTCTATAGAAAACACAGGGAGGAGGTGTCACTGGCCTTGGGTAGTGGGCTCTGCGGAGTCCGAGCATGGAATGTGATGTTCTTCCCCCGCAGCACAGTCTACTCCTGGGGGCCCAGGAGACTGTGTGTGTGCTGGGCAGACTTTGCCCAGGAGCAGGTAGAAGCCCTGGCCCTCTCAGCTCCTCAGCAGCAGGTTGAGCCTGGGCTTTGGTCAGGCTGTGTGTGGGCTAGAGGAGGAACTCTGTCTTCTGACCAGGGCCAGGCTGGTCCCAGAAAGAGTTTCATTCTGCTGGTTTTTACCTTCCAGCAGTAAAATGTTTCCAGTGCCATTGAGTCAACACTGATGGGATTTGTCAGCGTGGGGGAGGCTTCTGCAAGACACAGGACAGTCAGCAATGCTTTGTGAGGAAGATCTATGAACGTCCTTATCTTGAGGGTGATGGCTCTCTCAGGATCCCTGGGGGCAAGAGCAGAGTGTGATAAGGGTTTTTGTTTTGTTTTGTTTTGTTTTCTTGAAAAGCAGGAAAAGGCTCCTCTCATTCTGGACTAGGCTGCCACTGTGTCTTGACTGGACCAGTAGACCTATCAGGAGAAAAAGTGTTAGTTGAGAGGGCTCTAGGGTCTTGACTGGTCCTCAGGGACCTTCCAGATAACATACTTGGGGATGGCAGGAATTGCCCTTATAAATGTCAGTGGTAGCACTTTGGGTACTGGAGGCTTGGGTGTGGGTAAGGTGAGGGGTTGAAGAGGATGCCCCACAAGGAGCGCCCCTCAGTTTCTTCAGGGTGGCTGATGTCCCTCTCCTTCTGGAAGCCTGACTCTCCAGGGCCATGTGCTGTTTCTCCTTCATTAACTCACTGGTCCTTTGATGCATATTTATTGTTTACCTCTTATGTCCTTTCTTCCCCCTTCTCCAGGTGACAGGCTCCTGTTTGGACACCATACAAGTTCTGTATGGACTTGTGCCTCCCTGTGTCCTTAACGTCAAATGCTCATGTGGACTTTTTCTGCTGCAATGACACATCCTTCTGTTACAGACTTGGCCCTTGCCCTGTTCTGCTGTTGGGCAGCCCTGACCCTCCGGTGTTGCCCTCTCTGTGCTCTTATAGCCTCAGAAGCCTGTGCTGTCTTTCCTGCCACTGCCCAAGCCCTAAACCCTGCTCATACTCAGCTACAGGTGTTGACCTTCAAAGGCTGCATCACCAGATAGATGCTGTCTCCCTCCCACCAGCCCGGTGCTCCCTTTTCTCATATTATTGTCTCCTTCCCTTTCTCCCTTCATGTCTTCATCATTGACTGGCATACAGCAAGCTCTCCCTCCCTCTTCTCCTTTCCCTCTCTTCATTCTTTCATTCTTTAACAAATATTCTCTGACTGTTAACGCTGTAATTTTTTTTTTTAATTTTAAAGACGTGGGGTACAACTCAGGGTTAGGTATACAAACGTTGATTGTGCAAGTACCCTTGTTGATGAGGTGTGTCCCTCCCTCCCCTAGCAGTTTCCCTCAACTGCCAATCCCACCCCTTCTCCCCTGGCAGTTTCCCACTACTACCAATCCCTTTCTTATAGTATTATAGTAATTGTTCAAGGTCCGCTTATGAGTAGAACATATGTTACTCTGTTCTTTGTTTCTGTGAGAGATCACTGAGTATGATCGACTCTTGGGAAGTCCATATGTTTGTCCTTCTTTATGGTTGCATAAAATTTCATTGTGTTAACACTGTAATTAGGCATTGATTATAGAACAGTGAATATGACAGACTTGACCTCTG
This sequence comes from Tarsius wallacei, assembly GCA_963574415.1. Lineage (NCBI taxonomy): Eukaryota > Metazoa > Chordata > Mammalia > Primates > Tarsiidae > Tarsius > Tarsius wallacei. Next base: position 2,027 of record CAUYQG010123990.1, on the reverse strand, counting down.
CCCTCAATTCACCTTCACTTTAGTGGCTCCTTTTCTGCTGGGCCATCCAAGGAACAATGGCTCCAGCATCTTACCTCCACCATATTTATAGAATAAGGGCTGGAAGGGGCTTCTCCAGCACCCCTCTGTTTATTCACACCCACCAACATCCTTCCTCAGCCTTTTCCCTGTGCCACTGCTTAGCTTTTTTTCTTAAAAAAAAAAAAAAAAATCACATATTTTTAGAGGTTGTTGTGGTTTAGAAAGTTTATTTTTATGTTTTAATTATGTTAGTATGATGCATGCTCAATTATTTAATTTTTTTTTTTTTTGAGTTGGAGTCTCACTCAGTCGTCCAGATTGGAGTGCAGTGGCCGCTCCCGGCAAGAAATCTTGATTAACATAATTTAAATAATTGAGGCTGGGCTCAGTAACTCAGCCTGTAATCCCGTGCTTTCGGAGACCAAGGCGAGTGGATTGCCTGAGCCCATGGGTTCGAAACCAGCCCAGGCAACTTGGTGAAACCTCGTCTCTACAATAAAACAAAAATTAGCCAGGCGGGGTAGTACGTTCTGGCTACTTGGAAGACTGAGGTGGAAGGATCACCAGAGTCCAACAGGTCGGTGCCTGGGTGTCAGAGACTCCAACTCAAAAAAAAAAAAGTCATTATTTCTTAAAGTATCATTTACACACAGTAAGTCCCCTACATAGAAACCTTCAAGTTGCGGACTTTCAAAGATGAAAATGTGCGTTTTTAATGTGTTTGTGTGAAAAGTATTATAAACCTATGACAGTACTGTATTGAGCTGTTAATTATTTCCACTAGGTAGCAGGATAGCTTGTTAATACAGAAGTACTGTACAGTACTGTATTGTGCTGTTGATAATTATCTCCACTAGGTGGCAGTAGAGCCTGTTACATACATACAGTACTATGGAGTCCATTGTGTTAGTTGGGTACCTAGGCTAACTTTGTTGGATTTTCAAACAGACTGTACTTAGAAATGTGCTCTCGGAAAGAAACTCGTTTGTATGTAGAGGACTCACTGTATTGCAGAAAGTTCTCTTGTTCCCCTTCGTAATCATTCCCCTCACCTCACCCTTAGTCCCTGGAAACCACTACCTTTTCCATATTGTTGGATGCATATGGTTATAGCCTTTTGTGTTTAGCTTATTTTACTTGTTAATGTTATTTAGATTCATACATTTATTTTTATTACTTATTAGTATTCTATTGTATGGATAGAACATAATTTATGCATTTCTCATTTGATGGATATTTGAGATGTTTCCAGTTTTTAGTGAGTATGTAAAAAACCTGCTATAAGCCAGGCTCGGTGGCTCAGCCTGTAATCCCGCGCCTTGGGAGGCTGAGGTGAGTGGATTGCCTGAGCCCGTGGGTTCGAGACCCGCCTGGGCAACTTGGTGAGACCTCACCTCTACAATAAATCAAAAAATTAGCCGGGTGTGGTAGCGCGTGCCTGTAGTTCCAGCTACTTGGAAGGCTGAGGTGGAAGGATCGCCGGAGCCCAGCAGGTCAAGGTTGCGGTGGCCGGAGCGGCCACTGCACTCCAGTCTGGGCGACAGAGTGAGACTCCAACTTAAACAAACAAACAAACAAACAAAACCTGCTATAAACATTTGTGTATAGTTCTTTGTGTGAATACATATTTTCAATTCTCTTTGGAAAATATCTGGAAGTATCTTATAGTAAATATATGATTTAATTTTAAAAGTGACTGCTGAACTTTTTCCTAAAGTGGCTGTATTAGGCTACATTCTCATTGACGATATTTGAGAGTTCTAATTGCTCCATATTCATGCCAGCAATTGATATTGTTATTTATTTATTTGTCCTTTATTTTAACCATTCTAATGGAGGCACAATGGTTTCTCAATGGTTTTATATTTTTGTTGTTGTTGTGGTGTTGGGGGGGGGGGGGGGGGGGGGGGGGGGGGGGGGGGGGGGGGGGGGGGGGGGGGGGGGGGGGGGGGGGGGGGGGGGGGGGGGGGGGGGGGGGGGGGGGGGGGGGGGGGGGGGGGGGGGGG
>CAUYQG010123985.1:0-10998 GCA_963574415.1 Tarsius wallacei | reverse complement strand
CAGCCTGTAATCCCGCGCCTTGGGAGGCTGAGGTGAGTGGATTGCCTGAGCCCGCGGGTTCGAGACCCGCCTGGGCAGGCGAAACCTCATCTCTACAATAAATCAAAAAAATTAGCCGGACGTGGTAGCGCACGCCTGTAGTTCCGGCTACTCGGAAGCCTGAGGCGGAAGGATCACCGGAGCCCAGCAGGTCCAGGCTGCGGTGGCCAGAAGCGGCCACTGCACTCCAGTCTGGGCGACGGAGTGAGACGCCAACTCAAAAAAAAACACAAAAACAAAAACACAAATGGGATAAACAACTGAGCATTAATTACAAAAGAAAAGAAAAGAAATCCCATTGATCCACACACCAATATTTGGAAGGAGTTTTTTTGAGTCAGAGTCTCACTCTTTCACCTAGCCTGGAGTGCAGTGGCACAACCACAGCCATGGAAGCCTCCGCCTCAGCCTTCCAAGTAGCTGTGGTGGAACCACAGGTGGGTGCCACCATATCCTGCTAATTTTTTTTTTTTTTTTTTTGCTTTATTGCCAAGTTGCCCAGGCTGGTCTCAAACCCCTGGACTCAGGCAATCCTCTTGCCTCCACTTCCCAAACGGCTGGGATTACAGGTGTGAGCCACTGTGCCCAGCCTGGAAGGAGTCCTTTTGGTGGGGAAAACTGAAACAGGCATAGTTTTTTGTCTCTAGAAACTCCATATGGATCATACTGCTGATGTGCGCTATTGCACGGTGGAGACCACGTGCTGTTGATCATTTTATCCCCAGCACTCAGCAGAGGTCCTGGCACAAAGCAAGCACTCAGTAAATGTTTGTGGAGTGAAAGAATGCTACAACTGCAGTTTATACAGTGTTTTTCCAACTTTTAAAAATGTAGCCCATAGTAAGAAACTAATTTTATACCAACTCCTGATAGATACCAACACACACACATACCTAACACTAAAGTTATGAAGCAACACTTTCTTTAGTACAAGAGGTGCAGTCTGCTCATTTCTGTTCTCTTCTATCCTGTTCTTTTTACTTGACTACAAAAATATTGGCTATGACCCACTAAATTGATTCCATAACCCATTAATAGGTCAAGACCAGCAGTTGGAAAATTCAGATTTATACTATTTCATTTTACTTATTATATTTATAGGTTTCATCACCTACAGATCTCCTTAAAAATCATAAAATAGGCCGGGCTCGGTGGCTCAGACTGTAATCCCAGCACTTTGGGAGGCCGAGGTGAGCAAACTGCCTGAACCTGCAGGTTCGAGACTAGCCCAGGCACCTTGGCGAGACCTTGTCTGTACAATAAATCAAAAATTAGCCAGGCATGGTAGCACACACCTGTAGTTCTGGCTACTTGGAAGGCCTAAGGAGGAAGGACCACCTGAGCTCAGCAAACCGACCCTGGGGTGGTCGTTACTGTGCAAATTTACTCAATTCTCGGTGACAGAGTTAGAATCCGACTAAAAAAAAAAAAAAAAAATCATAAAATATTTGACTTAGAAGGAGGTTAGAAAATATTCGGAACAACTGTAAAGTTTTCCACCGTTTAAGAGTTCACTGTGGTGGGATCTCCCTTAGTCACAGTTGTTGAATTATGGGAAATTCCCTACCAAAAGGAGATTGGCTCCTACCTTACATCATACACAAAGTTTAACTCAACATGAATCACAACCATAACAATAAGAGCTAAACCCACAAAATTCTTAAATGAAAACTTAGGAGTAAATTTCATGGCTTTAGATTCGTTGTTGATATGACACTAAAAGAAAAAACAGGTAAATTTGACTTCATCAAAATTAAAACATCTTGTGTTTCAAATGACACTGTCAGGAAATGAAAAAGATAACTTACAGGATAGGAGAAAATATTTGTAAATCATGTATCTGATAAGTAACTTGTATACAGAATGAATAAATAACTTTTGTAACTCAATAATAAAAAGAAAAATAGCCTGGGCATTGTGGCTCATACACAATGGGCGTAGTGGGGTATGCCTGTAGTCCCAGCTACCTTGGAAGGCTGAGGTGGGAGGATCACCTGAGCCCAGGAGGTTGAGGCTGTGGTGAGCCATGATCCTGCCATTTCACTTCAGTCTAGGTGACAGAGTGAGACCCCAACTCAAGAGAGAGAGAAGGAGAGAGAGAGAGAGACAGAGAGAGAAAAGAAAAAGAAAAACAACCCAATTTAATAATGAGCAAAGGATTTAAATACACTTTTCTTCAAAAAAGATACACAATGGCCAATGAAAACATGAAAAGATGCTCAACATGATAAGTTACTAGGGAAATGCAAATCAAACCCACAAGATATCACTTCACACCCATTAGTTTGGCTAAAATAAAAAAAGACAATAACAAATGTTGATGAGGATGTGGAGAAATTGAAACACATACATTGCTAGTGGGAATGTAAAGTGGTATAGCCATTTTGGAAAACAGACTGGCAGTTCCTCAAAAACAGAGTTATCATATGATCCAGGAATTCTGTTCCTAGGTATATACTCAAGATAAATGAAAACATACGTCCACAAATAACCTTGCACATGAATGTCCATAGCAGCGTTATTCATTATAGTCAAAAAGTAGAAATGTTCATTCACGAATAGCATGAGGGTTAGGGTTAATGTTAGGGTTAGAATGGATGAATACACAAAATGTAGTATATCCATATGATGGAACAGTATTTGGTATAAAAAGGAATGAAATGCTCATATAAACTACAACATGCATAAGCCTCGAAAACATTATGCTAAGTGGAAAGAAGCAAGTCACAAAATGCCACATGTTGTATGATTCTGTTTGTAGGAAATGTTCAGAATACATATAGAAAGAGAGACAGAAAGTAGATTATTGACTATGTAGGGTTGGGGGAATGGCTGCTAGTGGGGAGGAGGCTTCTTTTTGGAGGGATGGAAATGTTCTATGGTGATAGTGACACAACTTTGTCAGTAAATTAAAACTTATTGAATTGTACATTTTAAGTGTATGGTATTTAAATTATAGATTTCATAAATTATATCTCAAAAAGCTGTTATTTATTCTCTTAAAAGCAGATTGGAGAGTTGGAATGAACAAGAAGTAGGATGCATGCAGCATTTCTGCCTGAGTGTAGAACGTTGAGCCTTGTCAACCTGACTACCTAAATGGCAGGCAAAAAATGGATCTTTCAGTGGTCAGTAAAATGGTCTTCTTTGAAGTCTCTATAAGAGCTGTGACTTCTTATTTTAGGGAATGGAAGGGAAAGACACCTGTTGATTTTAAGCTCTGAATCTCTGTGATATGTTACATCTTCACAAACATTGCTTCAAACCACAAATGAAGGCCTTCTGTACTAGAGGGAAAAGAACAACAAATTAAGATGCTAAGGACTGGAGAGCATTCTGAGCAACTAGTTTATGCAAGGCTTCTTGAAATCAGGGGCTTTGGCTGAGCATGGTGGCTCATGCCTGTAATCCCAGCACTTTGGGAGGCCGAGGTTGGAAGATTGTTTGAGCCCAGGAGTTCCAGACCAGCCTAGGCAACATAGCAAAACCTCAAGTTTCTACAAAAAAATTAGCCAGGAGTTATGGCACGTAGCTGTAGTCCCAGTTACTTGGGAGACTGACACAGAAGGATTGCCTGAGCCCAGGAGGTCGAGGCTTCAGCGAAGAAATCAGGGGCTTTATTCGTCTTTGCCTCTCCCCAAGGAGGGCCAGGCCTAGAACAGGATGCCCAGTAAATGAGATTGGGAAAAGGGAAAGTAAGGCCTCAAGTCCAGGAGACCAGGGGCTTTCTGAATGTACATCCCCCAGCTCCCTTCAGACTGGTCACGATGGAGAGAATGGCAGGAAAAGAAACTGGTCACCGTGTACCCAGCACATTCATGGGGCAGCAGGCCCCAAAGCTGTTTCTCAAACTTGAAAAGGAGAGCCTTATGCCTCACACCTCTACCCCACCCCCACCCCACTGGGTCCCTCAGTGTAAGAAACACTGCTCAATGGCCGAGCTGGGGGCTCAGCCTGTAATCCCAGCACTTTGGGAGGCCGAGGTGTGTGGACTGCCTGAGCCTGCGGGTTTGAGACCAGCCCAGGCAGCTTGGTGAGACCTCGTCTCTATAATAAATAAAAAATTAGCTGGGCATGGTGACGCGCGCCTGTAGTGCCGGCGACTTGGAAGGCTGAGGCGGAAGGATCGCCGGAGCCCAGTGGATCCACGCTGGGGCTGCCATGAGTGTGCCACTGCACTCCAGTCTGGGCGACAGGGTGGGGACTCCAACTCAAAAAAAAAAAAAAAAAAGACCAAAAAAAGAAAAACTCAGGAATCTCAGAAATTCTGTTAATGAGTTTAGGAAATGCTTTTAATGATTAAAACTACTACTCAGTCGCTTTGTGAATAACGATATAACTCACAAGTCCAAAAGAGGGACTCAAAGTGTGCCGCACCATCGGGTTTAAGACAAAAGCCAGGTGATCCTAAATATGCTTTAAGTTTCTCAGGAGTGTCGTCGGAAAGAACGTCTTGGGAACACACTGCGGGCGACCGCTGCGCGAAGGGCAAGGCGCTCGGCCCAGACGGACCCCCACGCCCAGGCTCTCCCGAGATGGGTCCTGGCCGTGGGCATCTTTTGAGTGCCGGGCCCCTCCCCTGGGAAGCGGGACCATTTCTGGGCCGCCTCCCAGCGGCTGCTGTGAGGAGCCATCGAGTCCAGGTAGCGCCGGGCGCGGAGTGGGCGCGGGACGAGCGGTGTCCCCGCGGCGGGCCACGCCGTGAGCGCGGGCGGCGGCCGAGCGCGGGCCGCTCCCTCCCGCCGCGCCGCCGCCCCCGCCCCGCGCCCGCCCCCGCCCCGGGCCCCGGCCGGCTTGGCCGCGGGCAGGCGGGGCCCACCGCACTCGGAGCCCGAGCCCAGCCGGAGCCGCCGCCCGGGGCGCTGGGCTGGCCGCGGGGACACCGGAGAGGGGCGCCACGCCGCCGCCGCCGCCGCAGGTCAGAGTCTGGGTGCCCGGCGGCGCCCGGGGCCACGCGGCCGGCGGGACGGCGACTAGCAGGGAGGGGCGCGGCGTGTCGCGGCCGAGGGGGCTGGGGGCGCGTCAGAGGGGACGGGGGGCGCTGAGGGCTGGCGTGGGGGATCCCGGCGGAGGTCATGGTCTGCGAGGTGACGGGGCGACGGAGTGCTGAGGGTCGCGTCCCGCGTGGAGCAGACCAGGGGTGGGGGCGCGGCACGCGACGCCGGGGGCAGAGAGCCGCGGACGGCCCCAGCACGAGTCCCGGCTCCGGGACAGGCCCCCTCGTGAGAGCGCTGGGTGGGTGGGGACCCGAGAGGTCGGGGACCCCCGCGGCCCCGGCGGAGGTGCGCAGGCGTCCCAGCTGCTCCTGGGGAACTTTGGGCCAGGGCGTCCGGGATGAGAAGCGCAGATCGCGCGCGTGTCGGTCCCGCGGCCGCGCAGTCCCCTTGCTAAGGAGGTCTGGCTGGGGCTCCAGAACTCAGGCGGCGACCGCTTGTGTGGATGGCGGTGACAGGGCGGCGAGGGGCGCACTCGGGGCCAGCTAGCCTCCACTGCCTTAGGCGCCGAGCCGGCCCAGAGCCCGGCGAAGGGGCTGGGGATGTGGGCCGGGTTCCTCGCGGCTGTAGCGGATGCAGAGTGCGGCCCCCGCCCCCACCCACACCCCCAGGTGTTTGGAAAGGCCAGGTCACTGCACGTGCCTGGCGTTGGAGGCTCCTCTTTGTAGTCTAGCTGGGGGAGGTAGAGCAGGGCAGGTTAACAGAAATCTCTAGCCTCTCAGTGTCGGGTGGGAGGTGGGTGTGTAGTTGTGGTGCCTTATGCCTCGGTATTTGGGGAGGAGCCTAAGTTAAGGAGGCAGAAACTGGGAGTCACCAAACTGCTGCTTTTATATAAGGTCAGTTGGTAGATAAAGAAGGGGCCTTTACCTCTGCGGGTGACCAGAAGGCTGCATTTCTAAGTTCTCCTTGTCACTCCCATTCCTTAGGTGAGTCGGCTCACTTTAATTCATTGCATTTTGTTGAAATGTGTTGGTGATAGGTCCAACATTTGCAAAATTATCACATTATCATTGTGTTATTAGTATTTTGAGGCGCTCTTGTTTTAGAATAAGAATCTAACTCACTTGGGTCTGAGGCTAACGTTGGAAAAATGTGTCAATTATTTTAGGAGAAATAAAGTTTAAAAAAATAGTCGTCTGTCATGAATAAACTAGTTTTTCCTTTTTTTCCCTTTCAAGATTAGGGACAAAATGTAAAGCTAATTTGTGTAAATTGTCATTGGAATACAAAACCAGACAAAGTGATGAACTGAATTGAATGATAATCTATTGCTGGAAAAACTCTTGGTTTTGAAGTACATTATTTTAACGTCAACTGTTTTTGTCATCCTTGAAATAAACTGTTAACTGAGTTGTTAAGAGAACAATGAATAACTTACTCTTTAAAAGGACCTGGGCAAGTCTTGCACAAATTTCAGGTGTTGGATGGCAATCTTCCTTTCTATAGCAAAGTCATCGATTGCTGACTGAAAACAGAACCAACTGATGGTGCTAGATGACTTAGAAAACCTTTCAGGTAGAGGGACTGACATAGACACTACTGTGACTTCTCTTGAAGCAGTACCTTCCACTCCTAGGGAAGTTTGACAGAAATCATTCACACATGTTACCAGTTGGCTTTGGAGTGATATTTCAAAAGATTCTGTTCAAGTTTTAAAGTGATTTTTGTGTAGTATATTTTCAGCGAGATTTGCTCTAGAGTTAAATATGTATCAGAACAATTAAAACTAATGTCTCATTAGCCAAAAAGTGAAGTGTGTTACAAAACCATCCATTTTTGTCTTATTATGTACTTCACATGATTTTTATCCTTTATTTAAATTATATGATACTTGATACCTAACTTGCTGATAATTGTATCTTAAATTAAAAGATCTTAGAATCAACTGGTGGTCACTTCAATCTTGTGCACACTGGAAGGAAAAAAGACTGATGGTATGTTTATTTTTTAAATCAAAAACTCTTTTTTCATATTTAAAAGTTTGTTTCTAGCTCTAACAATAACTGCTATAAAACCATGGCATCAGTAAAGTATAAGGTTTTGGAGAATTCCAGGCAGAAGACTTTTTAGACACGGTGTTCTCATTCTTTTACATTTAAAATAGTATAATTTCTTTAAAAAAAAAAATTAAAACAAAAATGACCATGATATTCTTTATTGAACTTAAGAGCACTTTGAAAGTATTTTTGCAGTTGCTATTTTTAATGATAAGATACAATCTTTTCTTTGAAGGGACTAGTTTCCTTAATGTTTATTTCTGTATATATTTCAAAACTACTTTTTAAAAAATTCTAGATTACATTTTAAAATAAATCACAATATTAATTTCAAAATTCCTGTGACATGTAAAATTTATACAAGAGAAAAAGTGTGACTTTAGGAATGTAAATTAGAAATAGAGTGTTGGTCATAGCTAATTGTTATTAATCAGTAAGTTATATAAATATAAGCAAATTTTTATTTTTTCTCTTCTGTAATTTTTAGAAAATAAGTATGTTTGCCACTAACCTTTATAATCTAGATAATTATATGTGTGGAAGCTGTGTAAAAGGCACTAACTGTGAAAACATACAAATATTAATACATTTCATTTAGTTTTCAAATTATAAAATGGTTGTTAATAACAAGAGACTTTTATGAAGTAGGAAAAACATGTTTAAATTATATTCTTCTGAATGTTTTATACATTCTAGCACATACTTTCACTTCTTTCATGGGATCTATGTATGCCCAGCGCATAGGACAGAAAGTGTTGGTCATTCTAATGTTGGGTGTGTTTCTGCTGAATTTATTGTCATTTGAAATTTTTGTCATTTGAAATTATTGTCATTGGAAATTAACGTGTCATTAGGTGTGGCAAATACACTGGAAGAAGTTTTTGGTCTCATAGGATTCCACTCAAAAAATATTAGCTGTAGAGGATTTTTTTTTAAATCACTAATCAAGAAAACTCAAGTCAATAGTCCGTAAGCGTAAATAAATGTCACCCTCCTAAAATTGTCAAACAGAATTTCTAACTTCCTTTTCTCATTTTTCCTAGTAAAACCCCCCGTTAGTTATTCTTTACTCTCTTTCTTAACACCTAAAAGCAACATAAGGGGCAGCGATTTTAATTGCTTAAGAGGATTCTTTAAAACTGATCTAATTTGACTCAACAAAAGAATAGTAAGATCTGTGACTAACACCCTTGCAAGCACAGATAGCCCTAGCATATCATACTTCAGTTAGTTTCAGAGCATGCTAGATAAAAAATTTAAATGTAAGATTATTTGACATCTTCCTGGGAGTTCTTATTTACTGTTTGTATTTTCTCACATAGGGAATTATACAGTATATGTTTTAAAGCTCTTATTTAATAAAAATGTCATGTTTTAACTTTTATTTACCTGACACATTTAAGTAGGTTCTTGGAAGGAGATCTATTCAAGTACAATAGGCCATATTTGGGGGAAAAGTTTTGTTAAGATAACATCTATCACTGAGAGTAGTATATGCTTAAATTTGTATTTTAAAAAAATAGGTTTATATATTCTGAATATGTATCTTCAACAATAAATGCACATCAGTGTTTCAATACTGAGTTTATAGTTCAGAGCGTAAATGTTTACATTTTTAACTGTTTAAATGATTATAGTTAGGGCAAGTCACTTATCCTTTCTAACTCTCAATGCCCTCATCTGGAAATGGGGACAGTATTGCAGTTATTCTTTGATTTTAAGACTTTATCTGCAAACTTATATATCTTAAATGATATGATCTTGGCCCTGAATTTAATTGAGCTGATATTCTAAAGAGAACCTTCATGGATATCTATGTCATAGTTAACTCTTTCACAATGTTAATAGTTCACCCTAGAACAAATTTTGAGATTATTGATAAGAATAAAGATAATGCTGGTAGTCAATTTATAAACTGCGTCTAGGAATATTTAATTATTATTCAGCTTGAAATTATATTTCCTATTCTCTGATGACTTTGGAGAAAAATCAGTATCATAATTGTTTTCATTCCAACTTTGTAAGTCCTATGTAGACCTTCGTATGTTAATATTATACATCTGATGAGTCTAGAAGGTACAGATTGTGCTTTTATTTGATAAAGCTCTATTCTTTACATATTTTTATGGCATATCTTGTGAATATTTAATGTTTGTTCCCTAGGAGCAAATTTGTTTTATAATGAGGCCTATGAGCCATTAGATCAGAAGACAGTTTAGCATCAGAACCTAAAAGACCAAATAGTGACTTGTGCTTATCATTAAAATTGGGCCTCTTTCAATGAGCAATAACCAAAAAACAGTGTTTTAGTGATTGGAAAGGCTCATACGCCTCCTAATAAACCCGCCCATGTACTAGCAGGGAGTAACTGGAAAAGCATGTAAGTAACTGTGCACCATCCAAAGACTAAATTTTAAATTCATTTTATGAATTGCCAAGTAATATATATTATTATAAAGTGTCTCCTACACAAGAAAGAAAAGAACTTGGACAGAATACGTCAAACAGGAGGCCTAACCTGGCGGTGCTTGGGTGATCCGAAGGAGGTACTAGCATGGGGTAGAGAGGTTTGTGTGTGCGCAGAGGGCTGGGGCTGCCGGGGACGACTCCGCGACCCTCTCCAGGCCTGAACTGAACTGCACGGTGGACTGGCAAACCGCTCTGCCTGCTGTAGTGTGGAGTTGCAGAGCCCAGACAGACCTAACTTAAAGGACGGGGAAGCGAAAGCAAAGAAAGGCTTAAGCTGGTACTTGTAGGTGGGGTGAGTGTCCGAGTTCCATCCCCTTTGAGGGTAGGAAACCACATTATCTGCCGCTTTCTTAATCCTGAAGCCTGGGCTTTACTTATTCATAGTCATTACTGTACCTTCAGCCATTCCAGTGGCTAGGGCATTCTCAACCTGAGAATCTTTTCTGGAATCAGAGTGCAATGAATTTCTTTTCCTCACTGCAGTTTCTCAGATATAAAGGAGAGAAATGACATCTCAATCCATGCAACTTCAATACATTGGAGCAGAGATTCTAAACCTTATGGCCAGAATTTAAACTACATCATATAACAGTTTCGTTCAGCTTGATTCAGTATCTGTTTAGGAAACGTTTTAATTTCACTTCTCAGATTTTAGAAAATAAATTCATTGCTAGTTTTAACTACTTTACTATTTAAAAAGCAACTTTAATTTGTGGACTCATTTGGGAAAATGATAATGTGTGGATAAGACGTATTGGGGCAGATAATCTGACCTTCTGAGAAGAGTTCAGATTAGCATAAACATGGAGTGAGATGTCCTTCACAGTTTGCTACAGATAAGGAGACGGCAGATATGAGGGCGGTAGAGAAATAGGGAAATACCCTGAGTAGGAGTGTAACAGATCTGTGTATGCTCAACTCCCACAATCAGCAGGTTGCATGATTACTGTGTATGGTCTTAAAATAGGCATAAAGTTGGATTCTGAGAACTTACCTTGCCTCTAGGTGACATGATAGGATTTTAGAATAGCTTTACATTCTAAAGTTGCCATTTGGCATTGTTATTCTCTCTGGCTCTGTACTTTAGGAGATGATCTGGGAAAGGGAATGGAGAGAGGTTACTCTTTCACACTGTATGTTTTAGGAACACATTTTCCTCTATAGGAAGGCAGTGGGGAAAAGAGACTTTCAGACTGCCTGAGTGCAATGATGTAGTTCTGAAAAGAACTTCTTAACCTTGACCCCACCCCTCTGGCTGACATTTGCCTCTAAAAATGCCTTTGTCGCCGGGCTCGGTGGCTCAGCCTGTAATCCCGCGCCTTTGGGAGGCTGAGGTGAGTGGATTGCCTGAGCCCGCAGGTTCGAGACCCACCTGGGAAAGCAAGACCTCATCTCTACAATAAATCAAAAAATTAGCCGGGCGTGGTAGCGCGCGCCTGTAGTTCCAGCTACTTGGAAGGCTGAGGCGGAAGGATCGCCGGAGCCCAGCAGGTCGAGGC
>CAUYQG010123978.1:0-23050 GCA_963574415.1 Tarsius wallacei | reverse complement strand
TTCTGTAAGTTAAAAGTTCAAGATCAAGATCCAGTCAGGATTAGTTTCCAGTGAAGCCCTAATCCCCATTGTGACTGTGTGTGGAAAGAAGGCCTTTAAGGAGGTAATTAGGGTCAATGGGGTCATGAGAGTGGTGTATTAAACTGATAGGACTGGTGGAGTCCTTATAAGAAAAGGAAGAGACACAAATCTTCCTCTCCCCACGTGAGCACAGAGAAAGGCCATGTGAGACATACAGAGAAGGCTGCTGTCTACAAGCCAGGGAGAGAGGCTTCACTGGAAACTAATCCTGACTGGATCTTGATCTTGAACTTTTAACTTACAGAATTCCGAGAAAATAAGCTTTCTTTGTCTGAGCCACCCAGTCCATGGTATCGTGTTATGGCAGCCAGAGCAGACCAATACAACAATGTCTTTGTAATTTTGAATTTTAGAATTCAGGTTACCATTTTTATCCCTTGGTTTTTTTCTGTATTTCAATGAATGAACTTTGAACCATTTTAACATTTGGGGATAATGTACAATAAAATGCTAAACTTCAAGCATCAGCTTCATTTGACTTGAAAATATCTTGGGCAAGATGAGCTGCAAGATATCAACAAAAATTCATCTGATTTCAGCTGAGTACAAGTGTAACTTCCAGGAAAGTCATGGCCATGAAGACGACGTGAGATTTCTGTAAAAACCATAACGAATGCAACAATTTCAAATGTTACCTTGAAATATGTGGAAAAAACAAAATCATCTACTGCTTTTACCTCCAAAATGGCAATGAATTGAAAACCACTTCATGGGGCTCACCTTTCTGCCTTGCATAACACAAAGACTGCTTTTCTTTCAAACTTTATGTTTCGAAGATGGAGCCTTCTTATGGGTTGGGAGTCCGAGCGGATGATGAGGGAGCCTGCCTTGAACTTTTGCTGAGTCTGTGAAGCTGCACTGATAAGTGGATGGACAAGCCTCAAGACTTAGGTTTGAAGACACTGGGGTAAAGAAGACATGCTGGTGACCTCTGTGTGCCCCACCAGAGGCATGGCCCTCACTTCTTTACCATAGTCTGTGCCCTTGGATGCTGACCTCTGTGGACTGTATCAAGAACTTCCTTTGCCCTGGGGTCTTGTTAGTGTTGCAGATGACAGGAAGTACCAGCAGAATATCAGAGAAGCATAGACTCAATCATGCTGTCATTCTTGTAGGTGCTCACACCTTAATCCCCAGAACCTACAAATATATTACCTCAGAGACAAAAAAGACTTAGCAAAGGTAATTACATGAAAGTACTTGTGATGAGGAGATTGGCTTGGATTATCCAGGTGGGTCCAATGTCATCATGAAGATCCTTATTTTAAGGAAGCAGGAGCATCAAAGCCAGAGAAGAAGATGTGATGACTAAGACAGAGATCGGAGTGAGGCTGGTCTAGAGGGGCTTATGTCTTCTAGAAGCAGGAAGAGGTGAGAAGCAGATTCTTTTCTAGAGTCTTCAGAAGGAAGGAATCAACCCCACCGACATCTTGATTTTAGCTCCATAAGATTCACGTTGGGCTTCTGACCTTCAGAACTTTGAGAGAGTAAACTTGTGTTGTTTTAATCCACTAAGTGCTTTGGTAAATGGCTATAGCAGCAATAGGAAGCGAATTAGAGGGAAAGCAGGAAAAGTGAGAGTAGGGTTTTATCATCCCTCCTCCCACACCCTCATGCATGGTGTCTGTGGCCCAAGTTGACTCTGCCTTGAGCTTTGTCTTTTTAGATAATTCCCTTTTTCCCCACAGGCCCAGGGAACACTCTACATCTTGCCCCACCCTTGCCAATGGGATCCTCACAAAACTTTTCTCATTTTCTAGGAATTTGAATCCACCATCTGTTTCCTGCTGAGCTGCAGACAGATGCAGGGACAACAAGGAAGACAAGACAGGCCTCCGGGGGGAGGCAGACTGGACTTGTGCTGCCGTTTTCTCTCTCTGGCCGGGGGCCTGCCCTGCTGAGAACAAAACACGTTTCACCAGCTGGCGACCTCGGTCCTCATCCACCAGGACTGTGGTTGCTCTTTCAAAGCACCAACTATGGCTTATTTGGAGAATATTTGTCTTTGGTTTCAAAATGTCAACAGTAAGGAAGGGAGAGAGAGTCAGGAAGACAGTGGAGTTCAGACACTACCATGAGAAATTAAAGAAACACTTTAAAATTTCTCAGGAGAATTAAGAAAATAAACTTTTCTTGACTTTTAAGAGCGTTATTAAAGCAGAGTGAAGAACTCTTATTTTGAGTATCATCTTATTTTTTCAGAACTTTGGAAAATAGCACTAAAAACTCTTTGGGGAATGGGAAAAAGAAAGAGAAGTTTGGAGCAAGCTATTTGATCCAAAACAATGAAGTGACAGTCTTTTTTCTCATCCTGCTGCTATTTTGTGAGTCTGCAAAGTCCAGGTACAGTGTCAAAAATTTAATCCTCTGAGATGATTTAATGGTAATTTAGTTTCGCGTTAAATTTTTTGGTAGTGTTCAAAAAATACATCACTGACCTTTAGAACATTCTTTAAATAGCAAAACTATGTCATTTTTCTTTTTCTTTTTTATCTTTTCTCCTTGGGGAAGGAGTCTCATCACTTCTTATTTGAAACTGAATTGTTTCGGTTGTGTTTTTCTAAACCTGGAGAGTGAGGGAGGCCATCCTGGGGATTCAAATCTGATCCAATTCTTGTTGATTTAAAGTAGCTGCTCTCTCTTTAAGCCACACATATAAACGAAGCATTTGCCCTTCTGCTATTAGTCTTGTTCCAGCGTCTTGGGTTACCTGGATTCTCTGGATGCAACGTCACGCTGGATGGTGTGAGAAGGGGAATCGGGATTTTCCCCAACTCTGCTGCCTTAGACCTCCAAGCATCAGTTTCATCATTGTCACTTTTCAGTGCACTATGTTATTGGTATTTTATGACTCTGCAAGAGAAAAAATGCTTGAGCGTTTGTGAGAAAATCAAATAGAAGAGACTGCTCCTCTGTGCTAATAACATAGGATGGTGCTAGTCCCATCTTTCCACCAACTGAACTGTCACCCGGTCATGGAATGCTACACAGATATGGGAAAACCCTTGTGAGTAGCACCTAGAGGGCTCGTTGGTTCATGTTTTGTGGTTTGTATTCCATGTTTTATGGGGACCACTAGGCTCTGCAGGCTGCTCTGTCCAGCTAGGGGAGGGACTGGCAGCTGTACCCCCAGCAGGGTTGCTCTAGGTAGGCGGGACCTCCAAGTCCCCATCATTTTCACCCTCCTGGCTGCTGTCAACCGTGTTCTTTGCCATTGCTGCAGATGAGCATGAGGCAAGTGGGTTTCTGACAACAGATAGATGACTTCAAAGGCATTCTTGCTGTCTATCCTGTACCCAAGTGCCCTCACATGATGGGATTTTCTCAATCATTCCTGCAAAGAAAAACATAACTGTCACAACAAGGGTCTTATAGCCTATCTATGCACATGTTTATATTTTTTCCTTAATGCTTCTCATTCTTTTTTTTCAAATAAACTCCAGAACTATTATCCATCTCTTAAAATTAGAGTACAGTAATTTTTAATCCCCTACTCCCCTTTCCACTCCTTACTTCCTCTGGCTAAGCCTTTCACATTCTCCAAAATTTTGCAATTCTCTTGATAAATACAGCCATTTCCTTGAAAGGAGGGAGGCAATGTCTGTGTAAATCTTAGGTACGGTACTTAGCAAGGCTCATGAATGATTCCTAAATTATTTTGTTTTGCAATGATCAAGCATTTGAAAATCCTGAATGAGTACTAGTCACCTGGCACCTCACTGGGTGCACTCTCTCTTCTTCTTTCTCTTTGCTGCATCATCACTTCCTTCCTAACTATTTTGCTTAAAATTCTGCTTTTAAAATACATTTCCTGGCTTCTCAAACTTTCCATATTAAATATGTGTGAAGTTCTGCATCTTGGAGGCAGTGTATTACCCTCTCCCTGGCTAAGACCTTGCTGACATTTTCTTTGGCCTTCACTCCAAAGTCTGCTCTGTAAGATGTTTCTGGCTCCAATGCTTCCTGCCAGGGCACTTTGAAATCATTCCTGAAAACTCACCATTTTGCTGAAAACGTATTTCTCTAGTGAAGTCTCCAGTGACACATGGTCCATTTCAATATTTTTCTGCCCACAGAAAATCCCAACAGTTATAGAAAAGAAATGCATGCAGTTATAAGGGGGTTTTGGGTGGGCTATTAGGTTTAGCTTCTGTGCTTGTGTTCCCTTGTTGGGAGTGCGTGGGATGGGGACCGTGTCCCGTAGAACTGTGTTTTGCACAATGTCGCAACTGTCGGTATCATGGGTTAGAATGCGGTGATGAGGCAAATGTATGTAAGTTGCAGATTACCCAGTGTGGAGTCACTCATGCTTGGATAAGATGTCCAATTTAAGCTCATTATGTGGACACTTGTGTGCATCATTTCAACACTCTGTATTGGATGGCAATTTTTCTTGGGATGTTTTTAATGATTTTGACTAAATTACATATATTTTCCTTAAAATATTTTGCCCCAATTGTCTTGGGACTCTTGGAGGGGTATTCAGCAATAGGGAATCTGGGTACTTGTGGTTGTGACATTTGAGAGGAGTGCACACTCGACAAACTACCATGTTTTCAGAAGCAGTGTGACAACTGCAAAATTCATTCGCCCCACATGTTGAAAAACTGCAGAACTTCTTTGAATTTTGTTTCTAAAAAAAGTGAGAACTAGAGATAATAAGATTGAGTAGGAGGAAAAATAAGTTCAGTTATTTTGAGAAGGTTAAACCCTCAGTAATGGCATCATGGCTGAACGTGGGCAAAAGGCAGGTTGCAAAAAAGAGCAAAAGTAGGTTTATTCTCAGATTTGCTACTGCTCTTTTCTCCACCTGGAAAACTCTTCCATCATCATTTAGTAGCATATAAAACCTGATTGTTTGAGACTAGAGAGTCCATGTAAATATTTCCAGGGTACACAGGCATTCTTGAAGGCCTTTATGAGGACTAGTAGCAAATTATATAACTGTTCTCTTTATTTACAGAGTTTTCAAAATGAGTTCTGGGAAACATTGGCCCATTTATGAAAGGCTAGAGGTATCTGTGGCTAAAAGTCCCAACCACTGCTTCTCCTTCATTTATCCATGAGGAAAGTCCCCATTCTGTCAACCCACCTGTCATTCTTTGCCTCCTTATTTATTTTCATTTGGTTTCAGTTGCTGTTCCTGGCATTTCATAGTTGGGTTTCTTAAATAATTTTTAGAAACTGTGCATAATTGTATGCCATAAATATGTGTGTGTGCCCCCACCTATGCACATAATTTCCTGGGGGACAGATTTAAACATCTTCATCATGTTTTCGTAGGATTCTTGGATTTCGGAGGCTCATAATTACTTCGTGTTCTTGTTCAGCTTGATTTCTTTCAGTGAAATTAGATGAATATTTCAGATAACCTGATAACTTGAAAATGTATTGTGCTATGGTTTAAATGTTTCCTCCCAAATGCATCTGTTGGAAACCTAATCTCCAATGCAACAGGTTTGGGATGTGGGGGTCTGATGAAATTATTGCCATTATCATGGGAGTGGGTTACTGTGAGAGTGGATTCCTGATAAAAGGATGAGTTTGGCCCCCCTTCTTCCCTTTCTCTCTCATGCATACCCTCTTGCCCGTCTGCCTTCTGTTATGTTATGACTCAGCAAGAAGGCCCTCACCAGATGCCTGTCCCTTGATCTTGGACTTCCCAGCCTCCAGAACTTGAGCAATTCAGTTTTTGTTCATTATAAATTACCCAGCCTGTCATATTCTGTTATAGCAGCACAAAACAGACTAAGACAGATTGTAAACTCAAAAGGCTTTGGCAGCCAGGCAGGTAAAATGGATGACTGCAGCAGGTGATCTACAAGATGGTAGGGCATGTTCGGGTCTCTGGGTAACTTGGAGAGAGGTGGCCTGTTTAGAGGCATCCTAACTCAGTCAAAAAATTTACATTCAACTCAACAAATACAACTCAACTGCTGGCTGAATATGATCCATCAGTACTGAGTTGCTGTTTACGACAACTTCTGCTTGTTGAGAATAAGAAAGAACGATTTCCTTCTCCTTGTCTTTATTTTCTTTTTATCTGTTAGAAACAAAAGACAATGACAGATAGATGGACAAAGATTTGGTAATAGTGAATCCCACTCAATCTTGATGTGATTTAAAAGGATTGAGTCCTCTCAAAGCATTTCATTGACTCTAGAATAAAGTAGAGAATTCCTCACATGGCCTGTTAATATGGCCTGTGAATACCTTTCTGCTCCTTCAGTTGAGGCTACTCTTCTCTCACTAAGCTCCAAACCTTTCTTTTCTCTGTGTGCCCCTGGCTCTTTTCCACTTCACGGTCTTTATTTATCCTCTTTTCTCCACCTGGTAAACCTTTACCCTTGCTTTTTTGGCTAACTCTTACTCAATACTTTAGGCTTCAGTTAGCATTTTTTTTAAGTGCTGCTGTCCTCATTAAATTCTGAGTTTTATGAGAGAAAGGATCACACTAGCTGTTTATGCTGCTGCACCTACTAATGCAGTGCCTGATTCTCAGCAGGCACTTAATACACAATTCTCAAAGAAGTAAACAACAACATCAATGATTAGAGATGAATAGATGTCTGGGAAACAGTTGACCCCTTGAGAGGGATTAATGGGTGGCACAGCTTTGGTGTGGTCACCATATCCCAAGGTCTGGTTCTCAATTTTGTAAGTTCCTAAACTTGAATAGTACATCTGTTAGGACCCAGCGATTGATAGACTCACAATCCCTCACAGGAGACTAAAGTTTAAGCCAGAATGCTGATTTCTGAACTGATTGTAAAACTACAATCTCTGCCACATCAGAGTGCTTGGGTTAGTTCACCCAATATATTTCCTCATTTAACATTGATCGAATAGAAGAAAAATGGATGCTGAGAAGAATCAAAGAAAATATGAAAGAAGTGTGTACTCTAGAGAACTTATATTTGGTGATCACAACAGTTGTGGGTATTGAACCACCTGTGTTAATTGTGCAAGTCAATGGGTATGGCCTTCCCTTCATGGTGTTGGAAGCAACCTGATAAATTACTGGTCCTTTTTTAAACTCCAGACTATTGTCTAATAATTTGTGTTGTCTTTACTCTAAAAAATTAAAAAAGGACACTGGGATTCAATAAATACTAAGCACTCACTTATATTGCCAAGTCCTTATTGGGTAGCTAGATCTATTCTTTCTGCTTTTGACTTCAGAGACATATTTACTTGTAAAGTGATTTCTGTAGATGGCTAATGTGAATTAATTTCAGTAAATTTTCAGAGGGTGAACGTTCCTTGATTTTCTGTCTTTGATCCTGTGTACTGAGTAACTTATTACTAATAATTATTAAAAGATTATTGATTTACTACATTGTGTTTCAGCTGTCACAACAACATACATGAAACTGTGCAGTCTGTACACAGCAAACAAGTAAGTTTTAAAGTTCTGGAGACTGAGAGGTCAAGATCAAGGTTACAGATAATAGGGTGTCTGGTTGGGAATCACTTCTTAGTTTATAGATGGCATCTTCTTGCTGTGTCTTCTTATGGTAGAAGGGGCAAAAGTGCTCTTCAGGGCCTTTTTAAAAAAAAATAAGGGCACTAATCTTATGCATGAAGATGCCACACTCATGACCTAAGCACGCTTGGACCACAGCCCTATGCTACTATGACTTACTACTTATAACATTACCTGGTGAATGGTGGGGAAATAGAGAAGTGTTTAATTTAGGCTTATTTAAGTTAATTTGAGATAAATTTTCTTTTCTTTTTTTTTTTTTTTTAGTTGGAGTCTCACTCTGTCGCCCAGGCTGGAGGGCAGTGGCCGCTCCCCGCCACCGCAGCCTCGACCTGCTGGACTCCGGCGATCCTTCCGCCTCCGCCTTCCAAGTAGCTGGAACTTTAGGTGCGCGCTATCACACCCAGCTAATTTTTTGATTTATTGTAGAGATGAGGTCTTGCCAAGTTGCCCAGGCGGGTCTCAAACCCGTGGGCTCAGGCAATCCACTCACCTCAGCTTCCCAAAGCGCGGGAATTACAGGCTGAGCCACCAAGCCTGGTGAGATAAATTTTCTAGTAGGTATAAAAGCATACACAAACAAATAACAGCTCACAGTAGAAGAGATAGTGACACAATACATGTTAAAAGAAGCAAACCTATGTTCTTTTAAAATTAATGCAGTACTTACCTTCAACATTTCATGTCGTTATTGGAAAAAGAATATGCTTTTATCTTTTCAGTTCATGTAAAAACACTTTAAAATAGATTTTTTTTTCAGATTGGGAAGTGGTATAAAATTGATGCCACTTAAAGTAACCTTATAGATTTTCTGTCTGAGACTCCATTTAGGCAACCAAAGTATTGCCATGTTCACATGCTGACCAGAGTGGAAGTATCGCTCATATTTAGAATTTTGGAAAATGCAATTACAGGAGAAATAAACATGTGTGAATTTTGTTTTTCTTTTAAAACTCTGACTAAAGCACAGGATATAGTCCTCAGGGTAGGATTCTGACCATAAAATTACATGTTAAATATGTGGGCCAGGTTCTTCAAAAGATGCCATGTCTTTTCCTGCAAAGACTGTAGCTCTGCGAAGACTGGTGACTACAGCATCACACACTTTGACCCAAAGGGACATGCAAAGCAGAAAGGCTGCTTTGAGGCACCTGTCTTTAGCTGCATATATTAAAAAGAGAGTTTTGAACAGGCAAAATCAATAACTATTTCTTATGGTGTTTCTGTATACATTTCCTATGATTTTAGGTTTGTTTATGCTAAGATAAAAAAATGACAAATTCATTTCCAGTAGACTTGTTTTTATTTCACATATGGCTAAATATCTAATTTACATAATTAGTGGTCAGCAGAATAATGAGCCCGCTCCCTCAGTGAAAGATATTGGGTCCTAAGCCCTGCAATCTGTAATGTTATGTTATTTGGAAAAAGCATCTTTGCAGATGTGATTAAATCAAGGATACTAAAGTGGGGGATTATCTTGGATTATGCAGGTGGGCCTTAAATGCCATCAGAAGAGGAAGTGTCTTTTTGAAAAAGAGGCAGGAGGAGATTTCACAAACACACAGAGGAGAAGGTGATGTGAGCATGAGACATTTAAAGGCGCTGCTGAACTTGAAGGAGGCAATGATGTGGCCACAAGCTGAAGCATATGATCACAAGCTGAGGCTGAGGCAAGCTAAGAGGAGGCAAGGCGTGGATCCTCCCCTGAGGCCTCTAGAGGTTGAGTGGCTCTTCTGAGACCTTGATGTTGGCTCAGTGATACTGATTTAAGATTTCTGGCCTCCAGAACTATGAGAGCGTATATTTCTACCGTTTTAAGTCACTACATTTGCGGTAATTTGTTACAGTGGCCTTAGGATACGAATACAACAAATAGCCAGTATACTGACTGCTTTAGCATTTTAGCACCTGAAACCTTAATCATATGTCATAAGTTAACACAATGGAAGAGTTTAGGTTTTTTGTTTTGCTCTGCTATTAGAAACCTCTTGCCTCTAATCATCTACTTTTCTGATAAAAGAGCGAAGATTCAGACAATTTAAAGACCTTGGCATAACCTTCCTTATTGTCATATATTTTTTTCCTTTGGCACAAAAGAGCATTTGTAGTCTCACACACTAGATGCTCTCCTATGTGCATTTGTGCTTTGAAATGTTATATTCTGGGCTTTTTAATAACGCCATGGTGGCTCACTGGTTTCATGCTCCTTGACACAACATTTAGTCCTCATTTTAATTCTGTTGAACTGAAATGACCACATGGTCCACAGAGACCCTGGACATATAACTATTAGAATTAAATTGCCACATCATAGTTCCCTGATAATGTTCACAAAGACACAGAACCAACGTGCTTTTGGAATTGTTTCAGCATCCCATTTGGAGACAGTCTCCTTACCCCCATGATGACACCAGCCTTTTCTCACAGCTTAAAGAAGCAATATGAGTTTTGACTTTCAAAGATGATTCTTATTTCTTACAAAGGTAGGAGTAAAAAGTATGGGGAATGATTAAAATAAAAAGCAGGGCACACAAGGGATAACTATCTTCAAGAAAACTATATATTTACTTAAAATGATGTAGAGCTGAGGGGGCAATGAAAGAATCAAACATCACAGCAAATCCTTTAAGACTCTGTTCCACCATGATTCCTTAGTGCTGTCAGTATTACAGTCCTGCAGAGGCTATAAAACCAACTTCCATTCTGATAACACAAAATCATTATACTTTTATGACAATAAAGCTGACAATAAAAGGAGAAATGATAACAATTTTCAAAAAGGTAGATATATTTGCAGAACTCTAGGTGGGCAGGTATAGTTCATACAGATTGGCAATTAGCAGTATGGAAATAGTCCTTATAGAATTTGTGTTACACAAAATACAACTTAAAGTTGGTTATGTGTCAGTTTCCTTTCAACAGAGGTATTCCAAATTTTTAGGCTGAAGTTCTTATATATTGCACAGATTCAATCTTTCCAGCCTTGTTGCAGAGTTTTTCAGATGCATTTTTTAGTTTTGTGAAAATGAGTATGACATTACTTTTTAATAATGATTTCACACAAATTAGCTTATGGATAATTTTAAACCTTCTATGGATAATATTTGAAATAACAGTCACCAGAGAATGATAACACATGTGTTGTGGTCTGAATGTTTGTCCCCTACAAACTCATGTTGAAATTTTATTGTCATTGTAATGGTATTGGAAAGTAGAGCATTTAAGAGGTGATAAGGCCATGAAGGCTTCACCCCTGTGGGTGGGTTTGGTGACTTAATAAAAGGGCTTTAAGGAGTGAGCTCTCTCTGTTAGCTCCTCTGCTGTGGGAGAAACAGTGTTCCTCCCCTCCAGAGGATATCCCATTGAAGGTACCATCTTGGGAGTGGAGACTGGGCTTCACCGGACACTCAACCTGCTGGCACCTTGATATTGGATTTCCTAATGTCCAGAACTGTGAGCCAATACATTTCTGTTCATTAAAAATTACCCAGTCTGTGGTGTTCTGTGATAGCAGTACAAAAGGGACTAAGATTATATGCTTCTATTGACAAACGTGTGTTACTTTGGTGAGCTGTCTACTGGTAGATGTAACTACTATTCACATTTTATGCTGTAAGATCATTATCTGAGGAAAACTATAGTTTTTCTCTCATACCCTGATTTAATAACTAAATGCATTATTTAATAAAATGTACTTAAATCTCATTTATGGTAGGATGTTATGATACCCAGTTTTGATTTTACTACCATCTCTGTGAAAATTTGCTTTAAATTTGTAAAAAAGGCCAAGCAATCAGAGCTTGAGATAGTAACACACATTATTTTTAACTTTCTAATACTTTATCATGTATAGGCTACTATACTTTTAAAAGTATTTATAATTTTCAGTCATTCAATTAGTGCTGAAATATTAACTAATTTTAAATGACTCTTACATATGGCTCATTCATTCAACTGAGGCTAAGCATCTATCCTGAATTTGGGGTTGTTTTATATTTTATTATTCTCTAGCTGAATTTTGCTTACTACATTGTATCTTCATTAAATTTCATATATCTGCAAAACAGACAGCAAAACACTTATATACCAGTAAAAAGTGATTAAAGTCCATGAAATCATGACTCCAGTTTCTGCCTGAGTCACTTTATGAGGGTTATCTAACACAAGAAGAATCCACCTACTAAAAATTCCTCACTCAGAAGTTATACATTTATGTATGAACTTCTCATTGGATGATCTCTAGTCTCAGACGTTAGATCAGTGTTTAGATTTCCATTTCATACATTGATAGATGAAATATGCTGTTTACTGAAATATTAATCTAGCAATAAGAGTGATGCAGTAACAGTGATTGCTTGGCGATAGAGACTTATTTGTTGGTTAATCAAACAATGTCATAAGAGAAAGCATGCTCCAATGATGTTTCTCTCTCGACTAGTATAAACAAATGCCAAAGTAAATATTTTAATGGGAATGACATGAGATGGTAGTTAAAACTATGCACAAAAGTTCAAAATTGAAGTGAATTCTTTAACATATAATCAAGATGAACTTTTCCTCCTGGGAATGGCAGGGTAAAATAATCTCAGATTCTTGGAATAAATTGCTCTTCCCAGAGACAGAGAAATGGTAAGTTCTTAGGGGAGAAGAAACAGGGAGGTAGTGAGAGTATGCAGATTTGGAAGACTGTGAAAGATAAAACTAAATGAGTGTTTGTTTAGGGCCATTATGAGATAAATATATCATTAGCCATCTCTAAATATAGCTTTGAATGCTTAGTTTTTATGAGACAATTGGAAGGGGTGATTTCAAAGTTTCAAAATTAACTGAAAGGAATTAACTGAGGGCATAATATATCTTAGGGTTTCATTGTTAGCAAGCCTTTGAATAGAGAATGCAGTGTATTAAATTACTTTTATTGCTGTGCTGATTCTGATGGATAGGTGGGCATAGAGTCTCATTAATGTATGTACCTAACAGATGTTATTCAAGCTGTCTGTGGCATCGGCACAGATGGGTTGGATATGTGGCCTGCCAACAAGACAATAGATGGATTTTACTTCTAAGACTCTATTCTCATTGACTGGGGAAGTACAACTGGCCAACAAATGCCAGAAAAATATCCAACAGAAAAGTTTGAAATTCTACATTGGAAAGATTTACATGCAACACATGTGGCTTAAGCACATGCTAAGAGTCAGGCTCAGTGTGTGGCACATTTTCAAGCTTTTTATGATTTACAGGTGTGTGTGTATGTGTGTGTGTGTGTGTGTGTGTGTGTGTGTAAACATAATACGACTCAGACCAGAGGGTCCACTGAAAAGATAAGGAGAAAATCCATGTGGGAAAATTAAGCCCAATATGAAGGGCAGGCTTTATGGAGGAGGGTGAATCCACAAAGTAGCTTGAACTAGGGGCTTAGGTGGGCAAACCTAGTGACTACATATGAGATGAAAGGAATTAGGGAAATGAAATAACATGGGCAAGGAGGATGAGGCACGTTCCTATTGTTATCGGTGCAGCATAGATAAAGAAAAAAAAGTGTACTAGATGTTTAATGCTAGGCCAAATATTTAGTTCTATATACAAAGAAGATATATCAGAAATTTTAGAGCTGAAAAACAACTCAAATACTGTGATGTTTTCGGAAGGTACTTTGGTGGCAGTATGGAGGAGTTACTGCAGAAGACAAATTGAAGGCAGACACGGGTACTACATGTAAGACCATAAACTATTGTGTTGGCTTAAATCAGATGCAATGAAGGCTTAGAGCTTGGGTAGGGGTCTTGGGAAGGTTAAAAACAATGAGGATCATGAATGAAAGCCATTTTACTGTGGCAAAAAAAGTAAAAAATGTTAAAGTAATTCAAGAGATACCGGCAATATTGGAACAAAGCAGAAAATGCCCTCTTTCAGCATACCCACTGTATTATTTAAAAACTAAGATGAACTGAGTTTGACATATGGGGGGACCCCAAAGAATGGAATTTATTGATAAAAATTCTATATTTATTCTTACATGTTGAAATTTTAGTCACCTGCAAAGTGTTCTTTGTTTGGTGCAATATACCTATTGAGACACTTTTTCCTCTGCTCAAAACAGTTCTTGAAGTCACCAGTTTCATGCCTTTTAGTGTTTCTGCTGTCTTCCCCATCTGCAAAATATTTCCCTTTGAGGCCTTTTTCTCATCTAGGGCCACAAAAAAGAGTCATGGGGGCAAGATCAGGTGAATAGGGAGGGTGGAACATGGGAGTCAGGTGGTCGTTGGTCCAAAACTGCTGAACACTCAGTGTGGGCAAATGCGTCGAAAAAATCTCCAAAAAAAAAATAATCATTGGAGTTGAGCGCAGCCTCTCGCAACAGCACTAGCTGGTATACTGATGTGAAAGGGTTCCTAGAACAATTGCCTAGAGGGGGAAGCCCGTGCCACAAGGGATCCACCCTCCAAAAACAATTCCAGTCTTTTTTGCGTCCTTTGTATTTCTAGGAGAAGGAAGTATTATGGAAGGAAGAGACGCTCATAGAATGACATACTTACAACGTTAGAATTTTTAATTTTGAAAATGTGATAGAGGATATTATTTGAATCCTATATCTTCCGTTCTTGCAAACTTATTGCATTTCTGATTTCTAGGACAATGTGGTAGTCACTGAAGCATGTAGAACATAATACTATGCAAAACCCTCCAAAAACCCCCAAAATGGAAACGCTTCTTGTTGAAAGGACAGTAAATTTTTGGAGCTCGTTTTGTGGGATGTGGTGTCCTTGTAGATCCTCCTCCTTTATCTGGAGGGTCCTCTCCTCTTTCTTTTCCCCGGAGAAGAAGAACAAGGAGGTTGCTTAGGTAGATGCACAGTGAGTTAGGAGGAAAATACATCTGCTGAAAGAAAGCGGTGGGGGTTTAGGCTTTTGAAGATATTGGAAGTTTGTGGCAGGAGACATGGGAACATGGGACAGGAGAAGGAAAAGGAGGGGGTCAGGGAGAAAGAGAGAAGGGAAGAGGGAGAGGGAGAGGAAAGGGGGAGAGAGAAGGAGAGAAAAATTGTTTAGGGGATTGAGATTGAGTCATGGGAGGGTTCTTTAAGTGCCTCTGGGCTTACCAACTAAACCACTGTGTATTTGTCCTTTTGGTAAATGTCACTTTCCCTGGGATGTCTTCCTGTGCTCCTGCTGTCTTCTTCTTTTGTGGAGCATGTGTAACTCTCTCATGTACTCAGTGGAGGTGTGTAACTCATCCACCGTGTGTGGACTGCATGCAACCCTCTCACAGACTTGCATTTGTGATTTATGTGTAGCTTGATAGCCCAGTGATTCTGGGCACATTACTTAAACTCGTGGTTCAGTTGATTCCATATTAGAGGGATAAAAATATTACCCGCCACAGTGTGGTTAGAGTATTAAATGTGTCGACCCATACAAAGGCTTAGTTGGGTGCCTGCCTCTTAGTAAGCTTGGTTAAGTGCCACTGTCATTAGCATCCATGTTTTTCATGACAAGAAACAGGGAAGGAATCAGACTCATGGAGTACCATATGGCTTTGAACCCCAGAGTTACAAAGGTTTCTTAATGATTAATTGCACAAATCCAAATATTATCACAAACATTTGCTGAAGTTCTCAAATGATAGCTTGCCCAGGGGCAAATGTAGCCATCAACTATTTTAGAGCAATTTTTACAGTCAGAGATATTTTATGTGACCATCTCCATTGAATTTGGAATTGATTCTACTAAGTTGCAATATGAAAATATTGTGATTATATGAATTGGGAGAATGGTATGAAATGAAGAAATAAAGAGAAACAACCTAAGTTATAGCTGAAAAATACAATGTATTCTTTTCTAATATACACATTGTAGCAGGTTTATAATTTGAATTTAAAATCAGAGTCTGATGTCCTTGCCTGCCATTTATTCAATTTTTGAGGGAGAAAATACTATTCTCAAATGCATCATGAAATGACATTACATTTCCCATCCACCATTCTGTGTTGATTGAATAGTCAGGAATGCTCAGGCTCAGTCTCCTGAAAGTTAAGCAGAAGTGAAGATATAAATACAATAGACTCATTGTTGGTAGATAAGCTGAGGAAAGAATAAACTTGTTTGTCTAGGTAACAAATAACCTAGAGAATTTCTGATGCAATATAGAAAATGCCAGTAGGCAATATTAAGAACTATAAGAACGGTTTTGCTCTTAATGTCTGGCCAACCAAGAGAAACAAGAACATAGGACTTTCTTCATGAATGGTCTAATGAATTCTGAACTGTTCCTGGGTATGTTCTCTAAACTTACGAGGTGATATTATTTCCCATCCCATGATTATTTCATTACAGATTAGTTGGAAAGACTCTTCTTTTAAACATTTCCCTTGGATTTATTCTCTTTTTTCTCTCTCCATGCTTGCTTTTGCCTTCCAAGCTCAGCTTCTTTGCAAGTTTGATTTATTTTAGTGACCTCCGGAATGCTCTCCCTAGTTAGAATGCAGTCTAGATGATTCTGTGGAGTAAATGTTTTTATAGAACAACTTTTACCATTAAATTCTTTCTCTAGAATTTATTACTTTTTTTCCCCTTATCTCATTCAAGAAATATTTGTTTCTTCACATTTTCAGGCATGGCAATCCTGTCCCACTGGGTCTCCCTTGCTTATTTCTTCTACCCATCAGTGTTCTTGTCATTCACCAGGGAGCCCCTGTTGCAAGCACTTCTGCCTCTTTGTACTGTGTACCAGCAGGAGAGAAAACCCAGACTCCCCTGGGGACTAAAGGTAGAGTCACCTTTATCTGGAGCAGATGCTGTCTACTCTTACAAAAAACAGCTGTAGCGTGAATGAAGAAAGGAAACAGTGTGGGTAGGGGATACAGCAACAACACCACCAAAAAACAAATCAAACCACCAGGTACCAAGGAATACCAAATCCTGGGACACACTGTGTGGGGAGAGAAAGGGGGAGGGAAGGAGAAAGAGAGAGGAAAGGAGAGAGAGAGAGAGAGAGAGAGAGAGAGAGAGAGGAAGGGGGTAGGCAGAGGGTATCCAAGAAACCATTTACCATGTTGGTGCCCAACCTAAATGCTATGGAGAATTAGCCTAAACCCTCAGGTACCCCTGAATGCTGGGGAGCTCTGAGACAATAGGTACAATATTAAAGAAATAAAGACCACAGCCTTGTCTATCAGAAATTAAAACACAGAATATAAAATCTTTGTTTCTCTCCCCATATGCAACCTCGTGTGTTCCATCGGTGCTTAGAAAGTGACTAACCCATTTTCAATCTCAGATTCATGAGACTCCCCTATGGACCAAGCCTTCGGGGTCTCCACTGTTCCCATCCGAGACATTGAGCAGGGTGGCACACTTTTCCTGGGGCCATTCCGTGCTCTTCCTGGAGAAGGCTCTGCCTCACAGCTGCTTCCAAAAACCTAAACACATCTTGTTTCTTTAGCAGTGAAATAAAAAGTGCATCCTAGTGTCTCCTAGCAATGGAAACTTGGAGTCCTTTTTGGGTTATTTTTATATAAAAGATTATAACTTTCTCTTTGTGTCCTAGAATCTTAAACATCCTTAAGCTGTGAAGGCAGATTCCAAACAGGTCTGAAAGGTGGTCTGAGAAACAGAAACACAAGTTGTTTGTCAGTTCATGAAGGGCTGCTTTGAAAGCAAAGGACGCTCGACTCAGGATCAGGGTATGACACGGGGATGTGCCATCTCTCAGCTGTCCTACTCTGTACAAGGATTGAGGTAGAGTTTTTACTGTGGTCACTAAACTGACAGACCTCTCCATGCAACCCAGAGGCGATAGCGCACACCCTCCTCAGTTAGCACGGGCTCTGTGCGAATCAACTTGGAATGAAGGGGTTGCAAGTGGAATTAATTGTCATGTGTTCTGCAAATATAGGATGTCAGTATGATAACATGTTTATTAACATTACTACAGAGTTTCCTGACAAACTGAACAACCTTTCATTTGAATAAGGTGAAGAGAGTGCAAAGGAGCTTTTGTGGGATGCAAATCTAAAACGTGGTGATTCTTATGACTTGGAGAATTAAACATTTTAAAATAGGAAAGTGTTGCATTTTTACTAGATTGTTAGTTAAGTCATTACTACTATAAAGGTATGGGGAAATAATGTTTGAAGGAGTTCTTCCCAGAGAATTTCGGAAGATATACATATTATTCTCAGCTTGGCCAAAATATGACAGTGGGGTTAATGCTTTCAGCCAAACAAATCATGCATTGTAGTTCTTCAAAGGGAAATCTCAAAACTGAAAGCTCACCAAATTTTAATACTCTCCCCCGCTTTTGTTTTGTTTATTCTTTTTACAGGTCAGTTCTTTTCTTCTAATATGAAGCAACCATTTCCTTGTCTTTGCCCTGATGTCTCCTATAATTTCATCTGCTCTCAACTGCATTAGAGATTATGTGCTTCTCCTGAGCCTCCATCTCTTAGATGTCCAGAAACAGGAGTTATTGGTCTATTCCTGCTAGACACTGTAAAGAAGACTTTTTATATAAAGAGGAAAGGGATAAGGCCTGACGCAGTGGCTCATGCCTGTTACCTCAGCACTTTGGTAGGCTGAGGTGGAAGATTGCCTGAGGCCAGGAGTTCAAGACCAGCCTGGGCAATATGATGAGACACTATAGCTACAAAAATAAAAAATAAATATAAAAATATGCCAGGCATGGTGGTGCACACCTGTAGTCCCAACTATACAGGAGGTAGAAACAAGAGGATTATTGTTTGAGCCCAGGAGCTTGGGACTGCAGTGGGCTATGATTGCTCACTTCCAGCCTGGGCGACAGAGCCAGACCTTGTCTCAATAAATGAATACATACATAAAATAAAAGGAAAAGGATAGACGTAGAGTTTTTACTGTGGTCACTCAACTGACAGTTAATGTCAGGCTTCCTACTGTATAAATCATAGTAAAATTACTCAATTGGATTATCCTCAGCTTTTTCTAAAATTCCTTTCTTTCGACATGAACAGAAACAAATACAAAGGCAGCGCAATGAGGCAATACCATCATCGTTCCCCTCCTCTAGGAGACAGCTACATTAGTGAGGATTTTAGAACTACTGGTTTACTTTACATGGGATTCAGGTCTTGCACCCCGGCCAGTCTTCCTTTGGGGGTTTGGTCTCTTTTGAAAGTTTTGAATTAAAGACCTCACATCTTATCAATTCTGCCAATTTCTTCATCTGAATTTGCATTTTTTTTGTACCTTAGAAAGAAGCACTTATTAGGATTTTTTTTGAATTTGAAAATGGTCCTTGCCAGAGGCTCAATTTGCATAAATTGGGTGACAGATGTACTTTACGTAGTGGCACACCTTCTCTGAAGTGCTTTTGGTCAGGCAATTTCTCTAGGCCTGGATCCTGGTCAATGTCAGAAGGAGCATAATAAACTGATAAAAATAGAACTGAATGGCAGAAGAGGATAACTAGCTCATGGAGAAGCCATCTCTCATGCGTTTTTGGGGTGGCAGCATGGGCTGGTCAAGACCACTATTGATGACAGGGAAATGCGTGGTAACTTCTGAGTACAGATTTTTTTGTTCTTCTTAGAAGAGCCAAAGAAAAGACTACAGGGGACTGTGAGAGCTACATGCTCTAAGTTTAGTGCAGTTGTAAGAAGGAAATTAGTGCATTGCATGCCAAAGGATGTGAATAATGAGCATTGATGTGCATTTCGTTTGGAATAATCATTTTTTAAAACAAGTCATTCACAAAATGAAAGTCATTTCACTGAGGGGAGTTGGTGGCTCTGAGGCCATGGTTTTGCTGGTTCCCTTGAACACAGACAGGGAGCCTGGTAGGCTGCATACGTTCCTCTTGTTTTGGATGAGGATTGCTAGTTGGCAAAGATGATGTAGATTTTCTGAACTAAAAGAGACCTTGGAGATCGTCCACTTGACAGTTGTGCAAACTGAGTTCCAAGGCTTTGTGAAGCACGGGCTCTTTTTTCTGTCACCCGGAATGCAGGCACTTGATGGAAAGGCATGGGCAGCTTGCTAGTTAAGCAGAGAGGCTGCCCACAGCTGGGCAACGAAAATGCCCACTGCGTTCCAGGCCATTAGACCCCTTTGAGTTACCATTGGATGCTGTTTATGGCACAGCAACGAATGTCCATCTGATGGTTTTAATTAATCACAACCATCATTCAGTTTCCACCCAGAATTAGCCAAGTTTTAAGCTAATTGAAAGAGAACACCTGTCTCAAAGTGGTGCCTTTGATTTTTCACATCGAGTTCTGGTTGTCCCAGCCGTGTTGGGGGATTCACTTCATTCTATCTCTGTCTCTAACAGTGTCCAACGACTTACCCTGTATTTCCCTCTTCAAAACTAGGAATTCTTGAATGAAAAGAACTCACAGGATGCCTGATAGTCGCTTTAGATTAGTTAAAACTACAAAAATTACTAGAGGAGGGCTGGAATTTTTTTTGTGTGTGCGGGAAAATCTGAGGTTAAAGACATGAGCCTCGACTCTAAAAAGGTGATTTTAGTGATGTTAGCACATAGAAATAGAGAAACAAGCCTGTGTTGTGTCTTCCTGGTACTATACTTTTTTCTTTTCTCTAGCAGGGTAAGTGTGTTAGGACTCGAAAGACCTGAATTCACGTTCAGCCCCTGTCCCTGTTCACTATTTAACCAGGAGCGACTTACTCCTTTGAATCTCAATTTTACCACCTCATAGGCCTGTTATGAGGATGAAACAAACTAATAAAATAAGATTAACGTGTCTCCTTAAGTGTTTGTTAAATCTCTCAAGAGTTGAGTAATCTCATCCCAAGGTATTTGCATGAAATAACATTATGAAGTTCTAGCTTCTTAGCATGTTAACAGATGAAAAACATACTTTCTCCCAAGTGTTTCTTCTCAGGAGACCATCATCCTTTCATTTGGACAAAGAGTACATCTTTTTAAACTAAATATTTGCTTTCTCCTCTTCTTTCTTTCTTTCTTTCTTTCTTTCTTTCCCCTCCCTCCTTCCCTTCCTCCCTCCCTCCCTCTCTCCCTCCTTTCTCTCTCTCTTTCTCGTTTCTTTCCTCTTTCTCCCTCTTCCTTTTAGTCCTTTCCTCTATCCTTTTCCCTCTTTCTCTTTTTTTGTGGTAAATGTGTATGAAGGATTTTATGTCCTTCACATAAGGACATAATTCAAAGAATGAAGATGTTAATTCAAAGAATATAGAATAAATTGCAGTTACAATTTAATTATCATATTTATTAATGTGTTACATTTACAATAATTTTTAGTTTAAAAATATTCTAAATATATAGAAAATAACACAACAGAAAGCTGATTTAGATTTAGCAAATGTACTTTTCTGGTATATTTGCTTTCAATGCCTTTCTTGAATGATACAATCTGTTATAAAGACAGCCAGAGTCATAGACCCATATCCTCTCCCGCCTCCCCTTTTGCTGCTTTCTCTCCCTACAAAACCGACAAAGGGCCAAATTAAGAATTATGTTCTGTTTTGGAAATTCATATGTATTTGTTATTGCATTTCCCAGTGTTCTCAAAAAGATGCATCCAGCTTATTAATTTTCACTATTAGATAGCATTCAATTTTTTGACCATGCCAAAATTTAGTTTTTTCAGTCGATGAACTTCCAAGTCACTTTCAAGTTTCTGCAACTATATAAATATATCTACAAAAAGTGCTCTTGTATACGTACATGTGCGTGTGATAACTTTGTTGGGCTATATGCCTACGGGTAGGATTGTGGATTTTAGTGAGCTTGCACACAAACCCATACTGAATATTTCTGACTGCTCTTCAAAGTAGTTGCAGCAATTTGCAGCCCTGCTGGCAGTGTACACGTGTGGCTCTAACCCCTCATCCTTGCCAACAGTTGATATCATTAAGCTTTGAAATGTTTGTCTGGTTTTCATTGTGAATTAATTTGCGTTTTTGCAATTGCTAGTAATTTTGACCACCCCTTCCTATTTATGCTGGCTATTCAGATTTTATCTTTTGTGAATTGCCCATTTGCATCTTTTGTTCATTTTTTTTCTGTTGCTTTCTTGGTTTAAAAAGATTTACAGGAATTTTTATTTTCTCTATACTAATCTTTTGTCAACCATATGCATTGTAAATATCTTTTCCCTGTCTGTTTCACATTGCTTTAATATGATTATGATAGTTTATAATGTGTTTTGTAATACAGATTTCTTTTTAATTGTGCTGTTACTAAAATTTCCTTTTATGATTTGCCATTTTGTTTTTGTGTTTTACTCAAGCATTTTATTCTTCCCTTGGTCTCATAAATACACTTTCTTATATTACATTTCATTCTAGAGGTGTTCAAAAGTTTTCACCTTCAAGATCTATAATGACAGACGAGTTATGTTGAGTATGGCACGAAGAGGAAATTCATATTAGAAAAGGAGCTAATGCTAGCTCCTTTAAAAAATAAACTCCCCAATATTGGTAGTCTAACCCAGTCAAAATATCAAAAAAGCCCAGAATGTGTGTTTTTGGTTGGCAAGTGCCTCTGCCCTGAGATTTGATTTAGGGACCCAGGCTCCTTCCACATTGTCACTCTGCTGTCTCTGCACATGGATTCAAGGTTGCCTGAGGAGTGGGGAAAGCTTGGCGATTGCGCAGTTAGTCCTTAGTGGACTCACTTAGCCAGGCCTGGAAGTGGGCATGTAAATTCTGCCCACCTTTCATCAGCCAGGCCACAGGCACATGGCCACATTCAAACCCACCAGAGGCAAGGAAAGTAGTTCAACCATGTGACATGAAGATGAGAAAAGAGGTTTGGTGAACAGCTAACCTCTCCCTTTAATGGGTCTAATTATTATTTTTTATTCATACAAGTAGTATAATCCACAATATTCTTTTTTTAATAACTCTTCTGAATTGTTTATCATACACCAAGTTTCCATATGTATATTGGTTTAATTTTTTACTATGTTTGGTTCCATTTGTCTATTTTTCTGTCCCTAAACTTCAGTTTCTGCTAATATACCCTTATAATTAGTATTGGTATTTGGAAGGATAATTCCCAGGTCATTTTTTTTTTTTTTTGAGTTGGAGTCTCACTCTGTCGCCCAGACTAGAGTGCAGTGGCCACTCCTGGCCACCGCAGCCTCGACCTGCTGGGCTCCGGCGATCCTTCTGCCTCAGCCTTCCAAGTAGCTGGAACTACAGGCGTGCACTACCGCCCGGCTAATTTCTTGATTTATTGTAGAGATGAGGTCTTGCCAAGGGGTGGATCTCGAACCTGCGGTCTCAGGCAATCCACTCACCTCAGCCTCCCAAGGCACGGGATTACAGGCTGAGCCACCGAGCTCGGCTATCCCAGGTCACTTTTATTTAGAGTGTATACTTTAGAGAATTAGAAAAAAAAAATATGAATTCCAAAGCAGTGATAATATACTTGCCATAATGGGTTTTTTTCTTTGAGCTTTTGTGCGATCTGTGCACATTATTTGGGCAATCTGCTTTTACATATCTGGACCCCAGG